>CM029504.1:30758739-30840303 GCA_017140595.1 Eucalyptus curtisii | reverse complement strand
AAAAGAGGAAGTGGGCCAAAATTCTTAGGCCAAGACCAGCCCACAACACCCCACCATTCGGCCATTTAGGCTGGCCCTTGAAGGCCAAAGGAGGAGGGGCTGCCGTCGACCAAGGGAGGAAGAGGATGGACGGAGAGGCACGGCCCAAAGGAAGGCCCATCAACTTGCATGGCAAAATTAACAAGTGGCTTAGGGGACTTACGAGTGTCATCTTGCATGCAAAGTAATGATTACTAGCTAATCATTGCTGTTGACACCTAAATTTTTGCCCAAAAATCACTTCCAAGAAATGGGAACTTGTTTTTCCACAAAAATATTTCAAGGCATTTAATATAGTGTTTTAAATGGAAGATGTTTTACTTAAAAAAAATTAAAAATATATAAAAAAAGATTAAAAAAAGAAAAGAAAAAAGGTTGGGGCCAATGATCTAAATGTGACTAGCCAAGCCCAGGAGAGTCGATTGGAATTTAAATGATTGGGGCCAAAATGCAATTTCAAAAGTTGAGAGTTGGTCGCAGAATTTTGCAAAAATTGCTCCCGAGCCTGTAAATCATCATCTTGGTCACCAATTAAGTTGAAATTGAATTTGGGCCAAGTCGAATAAATTAAATCGAGCCAAAAAAGACCAAATTTGCCTTGAATTGGGTATTTTCGGATAAGAAAATGGCTAATTTTGAGGACTTTCTTGCAAAATTGGGTGGGCACAATTGCAAAATCTGGTCGAGACCTTAAACTACTATACATGAGCTTGCTAATTGATAAAAAACCGCAGCCAAATTGATGGATTAAAGCACACAAGCCAGCTACCAAAACCCAGCCCAAGGTTGTCTTAATTCCAGGAAACAAGCTAAGTAGGCATATTGGTGGCCCCACCATATCCCACTCAGCCGTCTATCAGCCTGATCTTTGCACGTGATGGAAGACCATATATAGTAGTGCAAGTGGACGAAAGTTGGCCACGGATAAGCTGCTGAAGGCACAGGAAAATCGCACCAAACCGGACACTCAACATCTGCCAGGGTGAAAATGCAAAGTGAAGTCGAGAAAGTTGTTGAAGTAAGCCTGTTGACAGGCTTGTAGAGTGGACAAAAGACCGACCAAAATCCCTTAATTCAGGGGATAAGATCACTGAAGCAATGTCTTTCAAGGCATGAGAGGAAAGAGACGAGAGAGAGGGAGAGCTCGATCGTTCCCCAAAAAGACACCCTCAGAAACAACTCCAGAAAAAGAAACCCAGAAATTCCAGACCGACCTAGAGAGAAAAGTGAGATTTTCACACACCTGCAGCCAAAATTAGCCAAAACCTTCAACTAAAGAGTTAAAATTCACTCAAATATCGTTCCATTCATAGGTTGTACGTCCAAAATGGAGTTCGGGAAGGTCTCTAAAGCCCCCGAAAACCACCCTCTTGGCGGGCCAAGAAAGTCCGAAAATTTCTAGGTGTTGAGCCCGGTTGGTCACGGGGGAGAGAAAGCGAGTGTTTTTTGAGAAAATTGAGAGACAAATGAGGAAAATATTGACTTTTACCCCAAACTAGAATACATATAGTTTGGTTTTGGTGTGAATTTTTCTAACAAAGAGGGGTCTTGAAGTTTAACTTTAGAGGTCAAACGAAAACCTTCGTTGTCAGTTCTTTTTTTCTGCAGATCTCCATTCTCAGTGAAGAAGCCAACTCCCATGGGCCCCCTCGAGGATAATTTCTTGGTTTCTTGGGCCAAGAACCACTTGAAAGGGAAACTAAGAAGCAAGGTAAGCATCCTAGATGTATTTTTTTTTTCGAGTTTGAGCATGTTTTGATCATGAAAATCAAAAGGAAAACCAGCCTGGAAAACTGATTTCTGAGGCTGAAATTTTTCTAAGTGTTTGAAATCTCTTCAAGAGTTTTGCATGTGTGCTTCTTGAAGAGGTCGTTTTGATGTGCTCGATTGGTCATTCTCTATGATGTTTGTTGCATTTGAAAGCTCATGTTACCTACTTTCACTCGGTTTAAGTAGTGTTTTCCTTTAGATCTCGTATGTGATGAGTGTCGTGGCTTGGATATAGGCATTCAACCTGTTTTCTTGACTTGGGTTCAAACCCAGATTGCAAAATCAGATCAAACCCGCATATTTGATGACGATTCCGGCTTGGTTTCGTTTGTTTTAAGCTGTGATTTCTATCTAATATTACTCCTTGAATGTATTAGGTATAATCTTGATACTTTAGTTCCGCATGAGATTGCTTATGGGTTGAGATTGAAGGCCTACAAACATGGCTCGGAGAAGCTGTTTGGGATGATTTAATGCACTAAGTGTTCGAGAAATGCGCAAACCAAGTTTCGATCTTGAAAAGGTCGATTTAAGCTTAGTTCTTGTTATATTCATGTACTGGGCAGTCCCATATTAGTGTAAATTGGCATATATCGGTTTAGGGAATTAATTTTAAATAAAAAATTTAAAAAAAAAATAAAAAAAATGAAAATTTAAAAAAAATATATAAAAAATGATGGATGATATCAAATTATGATAGAAATGACATCTAGGAAATTTTCTAATTTTTAAAAGGTCATTTTTCCTAATTTAATGCTATTTTGGTATTTCATAACCAATTTTTTAAATAATCTATTTTGCATAGATTAAGATTATTTAGAGTAATTTCAACATCTAGAGCAATTTCATGCATATTTAAGTTCCTATTTCGCTCCACGGGGGTCTGTCGGGCATGATAACAAGGCCATGTAATATTATTTGCCCGACTTGTATCGGGTTTTCATTTTCCGCATTTATTTTCAAGTTATTTCAATTTCTTGGATGTTTACTTATGCACCTCTTTTCATTAATTTGAGTGTAAATTTCTTTTCTAGATTATGTTAGGATTAGTCTAGATATTAAAAAAAACCTACAAAAACATTTGCATGGACATTTAGTGGTTTCATAAAGATTATAATTGGTAATCAAGATTGTGTGGCCATTTAAATAAACAACCTTTGATTAGTGGCAAGAAAGGGCGCTTCAATAGAAACATTAAGCGTAAACAAGTCCCCGATTCCTAGAAATCTCTGGTTGCGTAGGAATCGAGACAACACTCTGTGTCTTGATTGGTTTCTAGCCGACCTGATGGGCTAGTGGCGACTCCTAGAAATATTTAGGTTGTTAAGAACTAAAAAAACAAAATCCAACGTCGTTTTGCAGTGTAAGAACTGGGAGAGCCCTGCGCCTAATTTAGGGCCATTGTCCGCCTCTTTAGGCAAATGCCCTAAACCTTGTTCCCTTTTCCTCCGGACGGAAAAAAAGAGGTCGCGACAATTGCAAAGGGAAGAAAAGAGAGGGAGAGTGGGGCGGAATGAGCGAGAGTGCCAAGAGGGAGAGAGAGAGCTACCGTGCGAGAGAAGGAGAGGAAGAGAGGAAGAGAGGAAGAGAGAGAAAGGAAGGGAGGCTTAGTTCGCTGCCGTCGAACCGCCGAGTCCTGCCGTCGGACAGCCCATCGCTTTGCTTGCTGTGTTTTACTTGGATTAGAGGCATGTAGAGTCCATTGATCTACTCTTTATTGCTGTATTTTGTGTGTGATGAATGGTGAATTTCTGGATGTGGGTGAAGTGTGAAATTTGAAGTTATTTGGAGTTGTGTTCTAGCCTAGTGTTCTGTTTCTGGAAAAACAGTTCGACTTTTGATGATTTTGTGAGTTGCATGCGATGTTCTAGTTGGAATTTGACTTCGACTTCATGATGAAGGTTGTAGAGGACTTCTTGGAGAATAACATATAAAAATTTGAGAGGAAACGAACAAGTATAGGTCGGTGAAACCACTTTTCTTTGGAGAAGCTAGATCTGGATTAAACCACTTTTCTTTGGAGAAGCTAGATCTAGTATTGTATGCTGACCTAGTGCGATTCTGTGAATTTTATAAAATTATCCGGTCCGAATTTGATCTCGTGTTCTTGATAAGAGTTGTAGAAAACATCTTGAGGAATAACATACTAAAAATTGAGGATAAAAAGAGAGGTAATGATCGGGGAAAACGATTTTCTTTGAAGAGGATAAGTCTGGACAATGAACCGAGAGTTAGGGCGAGTTATAAAACTTATAGATTTTAATCCAGAAGGAATTAGACTTTTATTTCTTCATGGGACTTTTACCTCTAGATCTCATCTATGACATATTAAAATCTCAGAATTTTCTGAGTTCATTTATGGGTTTAATCGAAATTATTTCCGAAACTGTGCAAAAGTGGTGCTGGAATTTCTTTTGCTGTGATGTGTGGATCTATGTGATTGATGTGGAGCTTTCTTGACATGGTGTTCTTCACGAAATACCTTCCTCAGGATCATGTTTACATCATGTTAAATTTTCAGGATTTATTGAGATCGTTTACTAATTTTCCAAGAATTTTTACTAGAAAGGTTCATTCTGTTTTACCCGAAAATTTGTTCTATTTTCAAAAGCCAATGAATTGCTTCATGAAAGGTGACATCATGGGTGTTATATGTGTGCTGCATATGTGGTGACATTGGCATGTTATATGACATCAAAAAGCTGGTTTAGATCTTTGATATTGTTGCATCAAATGCCATGTTGAAAATGAGACATATATGTGATCATAAATTGAGATAATAACGAGACCGTCGGAGGTGTGAGCCGGCATGCCCCGGGAGTGTCGGGATGCCCGGAGGTTTGTGCCGGATGCCCGGTTGTATTACGGTAATGCATGCCTGAGGTCTCGGGAGTTTCGAGATGCCGGGTGGTATACGGTACGTAATTCCGGGGGAATGCTTGGTGGTATGCTCGGTGCGTAGTTCGAAAGCCCTGGAGGTTTGTCTTAGGGGGATTCCTCGTGATGCTAGTTGGGGTGCGAGGTGCCCTGGAGGTTTGTGCCGGAGGTTCCTCACGATGCCAGGTTGGATGCGAGTGATAAATTGAGGGATGCAAACATTGGTCCTCGGAAAGAACTGATGAGATCCTTGTGAAAGATAGAATTGAAATTGAATCATGTGCATGGGTGTATGCATATGGCATGATGCATGATCTCGCTTATGAAAGTAAATTGATGCTATTTGATATTGAGAATGCAATCATGAAGGCTTGAATGGATCTCATGGGAATGTATACATGATAGCATGGATGATATGAATCATGGTGATATATGCACGATGGCATGGTGAGATATGCATGACTACATGGTGATATATGCACGACTGCATGGTGATGTATGCTTGATAGCATGGATGATATGTGCTTTACTCGTGATACCTTGATTGTCTTGCTTGTTGCATTGTGTAGTTTGATGGATCTTTACTGCTGAGTGGTTGTACTCACCCCTTTGAAAACTAACATTCAGATTGAGAGATGCCTACATCACCTGGTCACGCGTGGTACGTTTTATGGATTATCGTCGATGTTGAGGTCGAGTGCTCGAAGCACCCCTCGTCGGTGTTCATGGTTTGGTGTTTATCACGTCCGTGTTTTGGTCATGTATGATGTGAGTTTACCTGATGGCCCCGTTGTACAAGAGTTTTTCTGTCCATGTTCGTCGAGATGGGAGGATGATGGGGATGGGTGTGATAGGAGCGTGCAGGCGGTGAAGGTTGACACTTTTTGGGATGGCCGACACTCTAGATGGATAGATGTTCACGTTTGATGTATAGTCTATTAAAGCTAGTATGAGCACCTGAGGGGTGAATAAGTGTAAAACAAATTTCCCTTAGTGAAGTATGCAACTCGATTCCAAGAATAGATTATGAAAGGGAAATTGCCTCTTGTAAACAAAAAAACGGAAGCTACGATCAAAGTAAAAAGAGCGTAGGGAAGAGAATATGAACACAGAGTTTATAGTGGTTTGGCTTATCCAAGCCTACGTCCACTCTTCCACTGATGACATTACCATTGGATTTCACTATGAACAAAAGAGTTGTTACAATAAAGCTCTTCCTTGATTCCACGGTCAGAGACTCTACTACACTTCCTCAAGGTCTCTCAAAGATATAGACTCTCTTTGCATACAAGATTTCGCTTACGGTTTAATTGACTAAGAACAAGGAGCTTCAAATTTTTGAATTCTTACATCACGCACACTCGAACAAGCTGAACGTCTTCCTTATATACTCCTTTATACCATCATACCCATTGGCACTTATTTAAAGGAATTCTTCCAATCTACCCGTTGGACAGAATCAATTAGGAAGATCTTCGAGCTATTTAAGGAACATGGGATGATAGCCCATCAATCCCCGCCCAGCCTGATCGGGATCTAGGCTTTCGTAAGTAGATCCTTCCAAGTATACTTCGCCATCAACGGATCCAAAATCCCCTGAATCAATCTTGATTTGAATAATGGATTTCGACATGCTATATCAGCCAAGAGATCTTTTCTCGATCGATAAAGTCAAATCCTTAACGAAACATCCGAGTTCCGGATAAGCCTTCTTGACAGTCCTAGAAACTGTCAATGAGGATAGACTTTGAGTCTTGAGTACGCGCAGTCCGAGTCTTCCCGGACTTTGATGGAAAGTCTCAAGTCTTCGGCGGACTAGACTGATGGAAACGTTTTGTCAACTTCAAAACACTCATGGAAGTTTTCTCCAACAATCTCCCCTTTTTGATGGTGACAAAACTTTCCTCGGGCCAGATTTGGATAACTTTGACTTGCAAAACATTACTCAAGCAAATATGGATATCTCACAAAGATAAATGAAGCTTAGTAAAAATAACACTGGGAGATACTGCATCCACGAGAAAGTAGGTTAGTTATGCTAAATGAACAAAGCCATGAGATATCAACGGTACTTAAGATAAAAACAAATGTTCAAACGGTTGATCAAATCCGGTCCTAATCCAAACGACCAAAGACAAAAGTCAAGTCAAGTCAAGACATCACAAAAGTCAAGCAGTTCAAAGTTTAAAATCAATCAAGACTACATCTCTCCCCCTTTTTTGTCATCATTAAAAAGGTAGAGATGAAGAATAGAATTAAGATTGTTTGGGAACACGAACAAGCTAGAAATCTCCCATTCGAGGACAATCCCTTGACTTTTTCAAATCCTCCTTCGGTTGCGCCACATCTTCACCCTTGGCATTTGCTTGAACTTGAAGAGAAAGGGCATGAATTTGATCATGCAAAGAAAGCTGAAGAGGTTTGACTTGCATTATGCAAGTTCTGTATTTCGCATCCCAGAGCATATATTTGACCCCGCATCTCCAAGAGAACATTAAGTATTCCCGCGAAAGTCCATTTGAATTATCGGTTGAGTATCAAGCTACGCACGATCGGACGGAGTATGGCGGATGATGGCAAATCATCATGGTCACGCAAATTGGGCAATGAAACATCATGTCCCTCCTCGGGAAATTGAGAGGCATAGATGTCCTCGGATCTCGCTCGGAGAACGACTTATTCCTTCACCGGTGGCGGGGAATGAGGACGTTCCTCTTTTCTCGGGATCTCCCTGTTTCCATGCCTTCGGGTGGAGAAAAGTGTTCCTCATGCTCTCTGTCCGCTTGATCTCCTCTCTCCTCTTCTTCTTCTTCCTCAATTCTTTCCTCCTCCGCATCTCTCTCCTCTGCTTCTTTCTCCAAATCTTCTCTCTCTCAGGTCCTCCTGTTTCGTCTCATCCGTGTCTTTTTCTTGTCTCTCCATTGTTTTTGGAACAGAACGACTCCAAGTTCTTCAACGCCATTGCAGAAATGGTGATATCATCCTCATCCTCTTCATCCTCAATGATGAGAGCTCTTCTTTCTTGGATGGAGCAACCATGGGCTCCTTCCCTTTTCGCTTTGCCGCCGAAGAGACTGAATGAGTCTTGGCGGGGGTTTTCACTTTGAATTGCTCCAACGCCTTGTTGAGTTCCTTCGACTCATTTTAGAGACCATTTTCGGTCCACCACCATTTGATCGCATGTTCGAACACAAAGAATCCGGGAAGGCTGAACGTTAAAATGTTTGAATAACTTGGTCACAAGTGCTAGGTAAGGAAGTTGACCACTTGTCCTTCACCACTGCTCCGTACATGTGGAACATAATAGTGTGTGGAAGAGAGAACTTTTTACCAACATTGATGGCGTACATCAACTTTGCCTCCCGAGTTTGAAACGTCGGTCTTTGAAGTTGATTTTGGTCTCGAGAGCAGTTAATTACTATCTTGTGAAGCAAGATGTTGACGCATTCATTCTCAAATAGGAACTCTTTCCTTCCGTCCTTCTATCCCGAACAAGCTCCAACGTTGCACGAGCGATAGACACACTTGATAGGTTGATATCTTCCTCTTTCAACCCCAATCACATCAGCAGTATTCATGTCAACCACATAGTCCACGATCTCGAACACACGAAAGAAAACCTATTCGCATCCATGAAAGCGAGATTCTAATAGAAGTAAGCGTAAGTTCGGCATAAGCCTCTCGTAGTTTCGAACAAAACCTGTTCGAGTTGAAGAAGACTGAATTTTTCCCGTAGATTGACATTCAAGAATCAAGAAAATCAAAGTCCACCCTTCTAGGGTTTATCACGCCACGCTTAAGCAACTTAAATACGGTTGCTTGTGTTCCTCCGATCGAAACAAGTCTCTGGGATGGGTCCTTTTGCTTCGGATTTTTGCTGCAACACCCATTCTCGGTTTAAATCGACGTACATCCTATCATCGTCATTCCCATCTGGTTGACTCGGCCCTCCAACACGTGGATCGCTTGGGATATTTGCCAATGCCTCTTGCCCGCCGAGCGAGGCAATTCCCAATCGTTCCATTGTGCGTAAAAAGAAAGTTTCATTTCTAAACCCTTTGTCTTTCAGAAATTCATCAATGTAGTTCAAAGGAGTACCACTCCTCTTCAAAGCACGATAAAGCTTGTAGGTAAGCGGGCTCAAGAGTTCTTACGGGTTCTGCGTCTTCGATGATTTCTTCCTCTTCTTGATGTGCAACATCCGAGGTCTAGATGGAGGAGATGGACGCCGCTGAGAATGTTGTGGGCTCTGGCGCTTTGTCTAGGAGATTCTTCTTCCTCGGTGAGATCAAAGTGCGTAGGCCCCTCACGCATTTGCCGTGGTCCCTGTTCGCGATCGCTGAAGACTTTCTTTGAGGCGACATCTTTCACGAGTCTCTGAGATTCGAGCTTTTGTTTCCCCGAAAAGATGAAAACTTTTCGAGGATTAAACAAGAGAGAAGAAGACGGAGGAAGTGGAAGATCGGTGTCTCTTAGGGTTTTGTAGTGTGGCAGACGGTATATAAGGCAGTCGAGCGAGGCATATGGAGCGTCGTGAAAAAGGAAATATAAAAATGCCTTTTAAGGCTAGTATGAGCACTGAGAGGGGGTGAATAGGTGTAAAAACAAATTTCCCTTAGTGAAGTATGCAACTCAATTCAGCAATAGATTATGAAAAGGAAAGTAGTCTCTTGTAAACAAAACAGGGATTCACGATCAAAGTAGAGCATAGGGAAGAGAATATGAACGAGTTTATAGTGGTTAGAACTAATCCAAGCCTCGTCCTCTTCCTTGGCAGCAGCCCACAGGCTGGATTTCACTATGAACAAAGAGTTGTTACGGTAAAGCTCTTCTCGATTGCATAGTGTAGAGACTTTACTACACTTCCTCAAGGTCTCTCAAAGATATAGACTCTCTTTTGCATACAAGATTTGGCTCAATAGTTTAATTGGCTAAGAACAAGGAGCTTGAATTTTGGAATTCTTCTATCGCGCACACACTTTGGAACAACCGAACGTCTTCCTTATATACTCCTTTATGCCATCATACCGTTGGCACTTACCAAAGGAATTCTTCCAATCTACCCTGACAGAATCAATTAGGAAGATCTTCGAGCTATTTAAGGAACATGACGATAGCCCATTCAAATCTGCGCCCATACAATCGGGATCTAGGTTTCCGTAAGTAGAACCTTCCAAGTATACTTCGCCAATCAACGGATCCAAAATCCCTGAATCAATCTTGATTTGAATAATGGATTTCGACATACTATATCCAGCCAAGAGATCTTCTCCGATCGATAAAGTCAAATCCTTACGAAACATCCAGTTTGGATAAGCCTTCTTGACGGTCTAGAAACATCTAATGAGGATAGACTTTGAGTCTTGAGTCGCGGCAGTCCAGGAGTCTTAGGACTTTGATTGAAGAGTCTGCAAGTCTTGAGACTAGGCGATGGAAACGTTTTGTCAACTTCAAAACACTCAAGGAAGTTTTTTTTTTCTCCAACATAGTCGGGTTTCTTTTTGGGTTTAGCCGAGGCTTACTTAAAGTCTTGGCCCTTTTGTTGTACTGACTTGTGAAATCCATCTTAGTATGTAAATAATAGTGATTTGGCCTAAAATGCATATATATATATATATATATATATATATGTATGAAAGGTTGTAGTTGGTGTGTATTGCATCGTATTATTTAGTTTGTGTACGGGTTAGGGAGATGATAAGTATGCTTCCATTATATGAATTGCGCTGGGACCGATCTAAAAGATGTGAACCCCCAGGTTTTATGGACCCGCTGCAATTGAAATGGTATCAGAGTGGAATGTTGTTAAGATAAGTGATAGGTGAGCGAGCCGTGTGAACCCTAGCGGATCGGGGCCGTGTCGAGGGTGTCTTTACATGAATTTTTCGAGTTCCGATCTAATCGTGTACCCACACCGACTATTTCACCGGGTATTTTAATATGAAGAAAATAAGCCAGGATCACTATTTTAATGGAGGCATTTGAGTGTAATGCAGGTGTCTTGGGTCGAGATTGATTAGTCGTGTGTTGGTTAAAGAGAACCCGTTGCGAGCTTTTAAGCCGGATTTACGCTATATGGGATACCCAATCAATGGGACTCAGGTTGCAGTAGATTCTAGACCCACGCTCCTTCGGGAAAGCCGTCTATTGAGAGACGTCGCCGTGCTCAATGGGGGTGAGACAATGCTTGGCTATGCCAAAAGACACCGAACTTTTGAGTAGGTCGTACCTTAACAAGTTTAATTAACAATTGGAACGCATGATGGTTTGGTTAGATGCGCTTGATTATGAGACAAAATTGTGGTATGGCATGGGATGTGTCATAATAGTTTGGCCTTATAATCGGGACCTCTTGTGCTTGATACGGTTGAGTGAGGTGTTTTAATTGTTGTGTGCCTTGAGTATATGCAATTGTATGTATATGAAATGTGCTAATGTGCGGGGAAAAGGAATTGAGGCGAGGTAAGTCCTATGTTCTTATTATGTGGTTGTGTGGCTAGCCACCCTTGGCGTATTTCCTTCCGAATAGGGGTTTAGGAGGTGAACTTGCTAAGACATTGTCTCACCCCATCGTGGGCTTAAATTTTCAGGTCTTAGATGGTGGTCGTGGAGGACGAAGCCACGGAGTCTATGGAGGTGGAGTCTGAAGGATCGGTGTATGTGTCTAACTAGTTTGTCGTAGGACAACTTCTTTTGAGAGACTATATTTTGTAGACTTTCGCCTAGACTCTTTTTGTACATAAACCCGATTGTTTATAAAAGTTTGGCTTTTGTGAATTGTTGCCCGCTTTTTATCCCATGCCGTTTTGTTGTCAAGGAGTTTAATGTTTCGCTTCCACATGTGCAAAAATGAATGGGTGGCGACGCATCCTGGGAACATTACATTTATATCGACCGCGAGAGGATGTGTGCGTCGAGAATCGGGACGTGGGACGATAGACTACCTTAAGGAGGTATCACTTACTCCAGTTGACAGCCTCAAATGTCTTGCTACACAAAATTGTCATCAATACGCATCAGACAAAGGCCGCTTCAAAAACAGATGTCTCCATATTTGAAGCAAGACTAGTGTTTGCTATCTCAAACGGAATGAAATTCTCTCTCCCTCATACTATCCCGATGCACATATACAAGATTGTTATGAAGGACAAAGGACAGGTTTGCTCTTTACTCTTCGCTAGTCACAAAATCGTTCAAACACTTTCAAATTCAGTTTCCAGCCTCTCTTTGTTCTCGAACTGTTGCTCCTATGGTTATAGGACTAAAAACGATTTCGAAGATGAGGTTGAAAGATCTAGGCAAGGCTATAGAGCACTTGAAGAAGGAATCCCCTAGCAAAACCAAGGAAGAGTCTGCTAGAAGAAAAAGGAAAGGCAAGGAAGTCATGCAAGAACTCATCAAGAAGAAGATCACACTTATCTTGTAGGATGAAAAGGATGACGATGATCTTACAATTTCAGCCTTTGCCTTGAAGAATCTTTAGAGTTTCATTGGTTTTGAGAAACCAAAGGAAAATGAAGAAGGAGAGAGAGAGAGTAGAAACAGAGGAAAGAGAAGAAGACAGAGAAAGATAGAGCAAAGAGAAGAAGAAAGAGAAGACAGAGAAGAGATAGAGGAAAGAGAAGAAGCAGGAAGAGAAGTTGAAGAAGAAGAGGGTCGGGATGACTCCTATGGAATAACAATTGCAATATCCTTATCTAAGGATTTGCGACTAGGAGTGGACAATTAGGAGAAAGAACAAAAAATGAACATCACTTTTGTGCTGAAAATGAGAAGGAACAAGAAGAAGTTTTCCATTCTCCACTGTAGGCACGAAACAAGGGAGCTCGTGAGAAAACATCTACTTCTTCTTCTCATTTTGCAAGTGATAATTTAACTCGATCTCCACGCCAATCCCGGGGAAGAAGTCCATGCTTCTCATTTTCCTGAAGCAGAAATTGAAGAATCTACTATGAATCTTGGAACTAGACAAGCTGGTGTTCCCTCATCTCTCAACACTCCATGAATTCAACTCGATGAGGCCAATGCGCAAATAGAATCTAATGCAAACTTTCAAAGGCTGCTCGAGCTCCTGCTGGAGTTAAAAGCACAGTAATATGGTATGGAGTTTGGGATACGAAGCTTCCTCTACTTTGCAATCTACTTCATATTTTCTCAATGAGGAAAGGTACAGTCTCTAAACTTTCAAGTTCAAGCTTTACAACAACAACTTTCACAAACTGCCAAGATTGAAGACGTTGAGAAGCTGAAAGAGAAAGTGTGAAAGCGGAGGAACGAGTTCGGTCAATGGGGATTTCCAGCTAGTTCGAATTCCAAGACAAACTTGATTTCATTCTATCTCTTTTCTATTTTGACTTTCTCCACATTTTGATGTTGACAAAATGGGGAGAATGTAGTTTTGGAACCTACTTTTGAATTTTGATTTGAACTTTTATTTTGACTATTTTGGATGACTATTTAAGATACTTATATTTACGAGCGGAACTTTTGTGGTCATGATTATGGATATGGATGAATGTTTAAATCTTGATATTTTCTAATTTTCAAGATTAACATGTTTTACGTGATTCGGAGAATCGATGCTATCTAGATCCTAAACAATTTTTTTTGTAAGATATCATGTACTGCTAAAGCATTATTTTGTAGGTCATAAGTCCCTAAATCTACAAGGAAGTTTTGTCACCATAAAAAATGGGGGAGATTGTTGGAAAACTCCTTAATGTTTTGAAGTTGACAAAACTTATGCAAAGTCTATTATGAAGTTTTCCCAGGCACCTTAGTGTTAAAAATCGAAGTCAAGACCGCGGACTTTAGTGTCAAAGTTTGCTCTACATCATAATTCTGCCACATTGACAAATTCCGAGATGAACGCTGCTGAAGATTGAAGACTTATCCAGATACGAGATTTTGTTTATCTCTTCAAGAGTTCGGTTAGAGCATGTAAGGATTATGGATGGCTTTTTGGTTGGATATATCACCTACAAGATTGGCTATCTTTATTGGAATCAATTTCGATACATCCAATCGTTTGGAAAGCAAGTAAACTTGGAAAGTATCTACTTATAGAAACCAAGATCCTAATTGTATGGGTGAATAGGATTGGAGACTTTCATCACAATTTCCAAACGACTCGAGATCTCCTTGATTGATTACGTCCCAACGGGTAGATTGGACGAATTCATCGCGGAAAGTGCTAACGGTCAAGAAGGCATGAAGGAGTATTTAAAGGAGACATCTCCGTCTTTCGGATAAGTTACAGAAAAATTCCAAAGTCTGGAAACTTCCCATTCTCTTGTTATTTTCATTCATGGAGCTCCGGTTGCACACAAAAGAGAGAGACTCATAGTGTGACTTCGTGAGAGAGTACTAAAGACTCTTCACTGTGAAGCTGAGATCACAAGACTGTAAAATCTATTTTGTTACATAGTGGAATACAAATTAGGCTATCGGCCGTTGGGAGAGTGGACATAGGCTTGATTTAAGCCGAACCATTATAAACAATGTGTCCTTATTCTCTTCCCTGAACTCCTTTATTTTGTTCATAGTTTTATTTAACTACCAAAGTTTGAACTTGTCAAAATCCATTGTTATTCGACTCGGTTTAAAAGCAAAATACTTCTCTGGAGTTCTTTTTGCAAAAAAATTCTTCACACCTATTCACCCCCCTCTTAGGGTTTTCTTATTAGCCCTTTTTAGTTTTGGCTGCAAGAAAGCGGGCATTAGTCTACATACTGGATGATGATGAAGATAAAATCTCTGATTTAGAATGAACGCCTCTTTGTGAATCTGCGGTGGTAATGCTCATGTTGCTCGTGGGTGGATCTCTAATACTCGAAGCCGCAGGAGGCATCAGTGTGAGAAGCAATGCATGTGGACTTTTCGGCTGAAGCTCTTTGGCTCCCCTTTCTGGAGAGTTTCAATTTGTGCCTGCCATGAGCTTTTTCTGCTAGGTGGGCATTCGTGAAGAGAAAAAGCATATTGAAAGCTAACTAATTATCTATTGAGTTAGATGGAATTGACTAAAAGGTACTGGCCCATGGTTTCTATCTGGGGGGAGTAACTGTCTTCATTGTATTTTTGCAAGCTTTGGCAGCTATTCGATAGTGCCCAACTTTTGCTTCATGCCTATATGTTTATTATTTCCGAATATAAGAGAACCAAATGTTTGGCTTGGATTGTTTGTACTTTGGGTTGACTGGATTATTTGGTGTAATCAATCAATGGACTTTGCGTTTTAATGTTGAAATCTCTCACTTAAAATTGACTCGCTTCTCCACGCATCACTGTTAAATGATGCATCCAATCCAATGTACAAAACACTCGTGTTAAAAGGGTCAATTTTCGGGATTATTATAATCGATATGACTGGCCCCAATATTAGAGATTTGAAATTTGCAATTAAATGGTAGGTTTAAGATTATGAGATTATGTTTGATATTCTTGAAAAGAGTATCGTATAGCCAAAAAGCTTAATGATGTATAGATATATAGGAATCTGAAAATGTTTAATTTTATGATTCGTTCTCTAGGATTTATTGCCAATCTAGAGGAGAAACTTTTATAGACGTGATAGCTTTGTGTTTGATCATATGCACCAATATAGTAATCATATCAGTATATATGATTGTATGCAAGTAAAATGTGCATATGTGATATTTTTGTTCTTGTGTTTATTAATTACCATTACTTTAGCTTAATCTACTATGAGATTAACCTGCTTTATTAATTTATTTCCAAATCTTCATGTCATCAATGTACTCTTTCCCAATGCATAATAAGTGCAGAAATAGTGACAACGACAATTAGTAATACGATGAAACGATAAATATTACCCATAAAATAAATTATTGGTATTTGGTCCACTACTAGTGCAAATGGCGTATTAAATCAAACCATGCACGAGTAGTCTTACACAAGCTTGTTTTGAAGAGACTACGGTTAAAATTTTCAGGGATCGAGAAAACAAAAAGAGAAGGCTGGGATCAGAGTACTTTGGAATGTGGAGAGAAGCTATACTATTGATAGGAAATGAATAGAAGGCGATTTGTGTCTGTCACTCATAACACCTTTGGCTAAACCCTTTATCATAGCTGTTGTGTAGTCTTATATAATTTGCTCTCGTGACTATTTTAGTAATTATAAAACTATGTTTGTAACTCAACATCATTATTAAATTGAAAATTTGAACGAATGGAGGATATTGAGGAACTTAGCATCATAATTTAACAGTGTATGCATTCTGAAAAGTAGCTGTGTGCCTATGGATAGCAGCAAACATGCAAGACTCAACACATAGTACTCGACCAATGTGGTTGCAATGCCAATGCAAAACAAGCACAAAATTTGAGCATGCTCTTTGAATGATATACCTTGCGTTCCTTACATTTGAAAAATCAAAGAACCTTTCGAAGAAAGATGTTGAAAGAATTAGAGCAGAGATATACCATCTGTTGAAAAATTAGTAAACAAAGTTTTTTTTTTTTTAATGACTGATGACTCCACCACGGGCCCCCAATACCCGGACGGCACCGAAGGCTGGACCCCTATACCTCGGGAGACTAGCAAGGACCTCAACACCATGACCTCCCACTTATAACGCTAGCAATTGCCCGGTTCGAACTCTCAACCTTCAAACACGAGGAGGGACTCTAATACCAGCATAACCACCCACGGTTGGTTAGTAAACAAAGTTGTTCTATCCACATATGAATTATGTTATCAATGATGATAAGGTCCTACATAAACAAGCAACAAATATGCTCTCCTCTAAGAAAAAGTTACAATAAATTCTATCCAAACAATAAAAGCCAAGAATATCTTTCATAGTGCAATAGTAAGAACGATCGAATTGAGCCGGACTTGATTAAGTAGTTCATCTAATTGCCTGATTAGCACACTCTCTTCTTGCTGGTGAAACCCCATTGCATCACAGCTTCTATCTTGAGTGGCAAGAATTTTCAACGATGGATCATTACCTTTGACTAGCAAACATCTATCAATCACAAGTTCTTTCAAGTTTCTTGAATAAATGTTGTTGTGATCCCTCCTATGTGTGCAACTTTCAAACTTCTTGTGACATCCTGAAATTTTAGTTCTGCTTTCAATTTAATAAATTGGGCCTTTCCACGACGCACTTATAGTGCTATTCTCGAATCATCACTCATGAGATAACTAGACTATCGAGGAAAGTCATTAAGGATTTTAATGAAATAGACTTGAGAATTCGACTGTGAATCGATTACTCGGACCAGTGCTCATCTACGAGAGATCATTACGGCACAAAGAAGATCGACTAGAGATAAGAGATAAGTCGATTTCACCGAGATGTGTGGTTAAACGTGGGTAATTCCACCAAATTACAAAATTCTTGTCGATTGGCACTAGACTGATTTTCCGTCGTTTTGGTACCCTATGTCCAAATTTGAAACCTCGAGATTTTCATGACCACCGAGAGTCGCCAATGTGTCGAAGAGGTACATTGTTCGAAGAAAATCGATCACGGGTCAATTGCACTAAAAATTTCTGAAAGCTACCCGGTCGCCTAGGTCACGCTAAAATCGCCCGATTGAAATTAATCGCGAATTTGAATTCGATTTCAGAAATTGAAATTTCTTTCATGTCACAATTCATTTAGAACATCGACCCATCCTTTGAAGATTTTTCTTCAAATCGAGATTTTCGGCGAAATTTCAAAGTAGGTTCAAGGACCATTTTTAATCGCGAAATTGGGATACAAGTAGGTTCTATTGATAGGGGAAAAATGCCAATTTGATCGAGGACTCGATAATGAAATTTTTGGGGACCGAGTTGATTTAATTCAAAGGAGAATTGAACTAGTTTTGGGGGACTTTTGTGCAAATTCGTAGCCCCCCTTGCCTTAACATTTTGGACCTCTTCCGAGGCCCTAAGCAAGCTAAGAGGCAGGAAAATTGCTAAGAGAAGCCAACAGCACGCGATGGGACCATTTCAAGGGGACAAAGAGATAGGAGTAAAGCAATTGGGACCCTCCAAGCTTTGGTCTCCTATCTTCTTCCCCACGGCCACCCCACTCCATTCTAGGCTACCAGCTCCAAGAACAAGCAAAAATTGTAGCTCCTAGCCACATAGATGTCCTGGTCGCTCGCCAGGAGCCATCGTATGCTATTGCTCATGCCTCCTCGCCGCACGCGCTCGCTCCACCCTTGCATGTCAACCGCCTCCTTCGCACCAAGCCATACTAAGAAGTCCACAGGTGACGTTCCCGGGTCACCGTTCAGCCACAGCTAGTCGCCGAGTTGCTCGTCGACCCGCGCAGCCCGTTCGCCTCGCCTTCTCCATTTCGCGCTCGATGACCATCGGTTCTTCCTTTCTCGGGCCAAGAAGCAGGCCGAGACCTACGTCTCAGCAGCTCAGATTGTTTGGCTTGCTTTGAGCCTTCCGGACCTCGAAGGTGCCACCGTTGGAGTTTTTGGCCCGTCTCCTCCTCGTTGTTCGCAGGTGGTTCAATCGACTTGTTAATCAAGTGAGTTTACTCACTAATCCTTACTTGGGGAGCTAATGATTTGAGAGTTGATTAATTTAGGTTAAGCTTGGATTAGGTGGTTAGTTAGATCGGATTAGTGATTTAATTAACCATTATTACATGTTAGGTGGTTAGAATAATGTAATTAGTAACTAGACAAGTTGTAGTATTTATCTAGATTGGTTCGGAAATTTTCTGGGGCCCGTCTCGGTATTTCATTAGGCTTTTTAGCCTAAGTGTGCATATTTGCTATTTATTGGTATTTATTTAATTAACTTTGGTAATTATTTAATTAATTAATTATTTTCGGAATTAGACTAGAATAGCGCAATTGACCGGAATTTCGTGCGATTGCAATGGGTGTTCATTTATTTAATTGAGTGTTAATTGTAATTTTGGGTATTTACCCCAAAATTTATTAATTCCATTATTTAATTAGAAAATTGCCAGACGTTTGATTTACAACGCCAAAAATGTTTTTATAGACTATATAATTGGTGAGATTTTATAAAATAAAGATATTATATTTTTGGCTCAAGGCGACTATGTTCCCACACACAATTATTTTTATCGGTGTATTTTAACACCAAGGAAATCGGCCAAGACATTATTTTAATTGAGGAATTTAAACTGGAGCACAATGCCCTTGGCTGTTGGTAAATAATGGTGTGATGGTTCAGATGACTATTGAAAGAATGAAGTGACATATGTTGTGCGTGACGATATGGGTTGGATTAAGAAGACCGCTCGAACCCACAATAGGTTTGTGCCCGTTGGGCGGATGAACCGCTGAAGTATGGCTGTGCCCATTGGGCCATGATTACCGCTTAACATTGAGTAGGTTGTGCCCATTAGGCCATGATTAACTTGGTTATGCCAGAAGACCGCCTAACATAGAGTAGGCCATGCCTGAGCGTGTCCGTGATTAATAATTGGAATAAGTATTTGATTGTGATTTAAAGTGATGCATTCCAATTGTTGAGCGATGATTTCACGTATATGAGATATGAATTGTTCTAACGGTTGGGGCGTATTTTTTTCCTAATCGGGCCTTAGGGGTGAACTTGTTTGAGACGTCGTCTCACCCCGTTGTGGGATAACATTTATGTCCGTAGATGGCTGTACCACCTGAACGTTTTGGCTAATCGAAGAAGGTTATCGAGTAGCACTCTCGAGATTCCCCTTCCGGGGAGCCAAGGAACTCAGTCTACTTAACTCGTATGATCACGTTATCCGGGTTAATGAGGTTACTGCCCCCACAAGGTACCTCATCGATTTAGATCGTGGTATCGTCAAGGGCTAGATGGAGTCTGAGATTCCCAGGTCGATCTGGAGATCGCCTTTGGTAACGGCATGATCCTTGATGGTTCGAGTGGTAGATCCGTAGATCTCCCGAATCTAGGAACCGGAGTATTCAAGTCGAGGACTCAAATTATTAGAAGATTTGTAGCCCTCTCCCCTCTTTTGAAAACCTTGTGTATACGGCTAAGGTTGTAAATGACTTGGTTTGATATGTATACAAGTGTGTTGTGGGGTTTGAAAAATTTATGGCCTTACTTTCTATCCCATCTTGTAGTTGTCTGGGGGTTTATTATTCTCTTCCGCATGCGCATTAAAATGAATGGGTTGGTGACACATCAGGACGTTGCTATTTAATCGGCCGTTGAGGATGGGCATGCGCTCGGAGGATCGGGGCGTGATATCCTCGTTTAATGGTATCATAGTAGGTTAGTAATTGGAGTGATAAGGTGCGGTAAGTTTATATGGGATAGTTAGTAGGATTGGTCTTTATTTCACACCAATGCATGTACGTGATAGTTGTTTGGTAGAATTATTTGTTTGAGATCGCTAACTTCTAATTTGTGTGGAATTGGAAGGTTGGTTTTGTAAAATGCTTGCAAGATGAGTGATCAGGCGTAGAGGACTCATAGAAAGCGTACAATTGGACTTGTGACTCGAGGGTAGGACATCGACAATGATCGGTACCCGAGGAGGTCATGGTTGAGTGCTAGCGCACTAGTGGAGTAGCACAACCTCTTGTTGGTCTTTGTGGTAGTAGCCCCGCAAGATCCAAGATTCGTTAGGATCATGCGGAGCATTAGAAATGTTGGGGAACGGGATGGATCAACGAGGCTGGATTCAAGTTGCCAGGTGTCGCCGCTTCGAGCGCGGCCTGCATTTGCCAGCCCATCTAGCCGCGAAGATCTTCTTCTTCCCATTGCTACCAACTGCTGCTGCCGCGTGCCCATCACACTGTTGTGAGGTTCCGCAAGTGCGTGGCCGCTAAGAGGCCGATGCATAGGCTGGTGGAACAGTTTGGCCCGAACCCACCGAAGCTCATTGGGGTAGGAGACCCCGAAGCTACGGCCTTATGGATCCAAGGCTTGGAGAAGGCCTTTACACTACCGATGTGCAGGCACGAGAAAAGTAGTCCTTGCAACCTACCAGCTACAAGGAATTGCAAGTAATTGGTGGAGAACCACCCAAGGAATAGTGTTTCCCGAAGTGTGGTTCCGAAGTGGGAACGCCTTTATTGAAGTCTTCAACGGTAAGTACTTTTTGAGACCGCGAGAGAATTAAAGATCGCGAATTCAGCGCCTTCCGAATTGGTCGAGAATCCAATGAACCGAGTTAGGAGATTCAAAGACGGACTCAAATTGAATCAGCTGATACTACTTAAGCTGGAGAAATCAACAATGTTTTGTATGAATGGGTCTAGATGATAATGGATTTTTTACTACTAAAGTGGAACTGGAGGAAATGCAAATAATGCTTTGGGGTATGAATGGGTCTAGATGATAAATCTTTGCTTTCTCCATTTGTGACCCTTTGAGAGCTTGAGAGACCAAAAATTTCGACCAACGGCTGCCCCTCCACCGTCGTCCGCTTTGCCGCCCATCGGACCGCCCGAACGTTGCCATCGCGCCTGCGCACCAGACACGCCGATCTCGTGCGCCGTTTACCTCCTCCACATCCGACTGTCCCTCGGGCTGTCTGCCCACCGTCGCAAGCCGTTCCCATCGCACGAGCCGCCATAGCCGTACGCGTCTCACTCGCTTGAACTGCGCAACCCGTCCGCTAGCCTCTCACCGTTCCGCGCCAATCGGCCTCCATTTAGCCTTTCCTCGCCCCAAGATAAAAACCGAGACAAGCAAGGAAGCCATGGGCTCGAGACCCGCTTTAGACCCTTTCCCGGCCTCGAAAGGTGCTACCGCTTCGGAGTTTATTGCTCGTCTCCGCCTCGCCGTCGCCGTGGTCCCGTCAGATCTTTAATAAAGTGAGTTTACTCACTAATCTTTGCTTAAGGAGTTAATAACGCTTAAGGGTTGATTAGTTTAGGTTAAGCTTGAATTAGGTGGTTAGTTAGGAACGGATTAGTGGTTTGGTAATCGTTTATGCATGTTAGGTGGTTAGAGTAGTGTAATTAGCAATTAGATAGGTCGTATTATTTATCTAGAAACATTCGGAAATTTTCCGGGCCGTCTTAGCTTTTAGTTAGGCTTTTCCGACCTAAGTTGTTATTTTTAGTATTTATTGGTAATTATTTAATTAATTTTGATAATTATATAATTATTTATTATTTTCCGGAAATTAGATCGGGATGGCGGTGACCAGAACCGTGCGGTGCAGTAGTGTGTTTGGTTTATTTATTTAGGTGCTAATTTGTGCAAATAGAGTGGAAATTATAATTTTGGTTATTTAAGTAATTTCAGTATTTAATCAGAAAATTACCGGCGTCGGTTACCTACGCCAAATTTTTTATTGATTATATAATTAGTGGGATTTTATAAATTAAAACATATTATATTTCTGGCTCGGGCCAATACGTGTACCCACACGATTATTTTTATCGGGTATTTTTAATACAAAGAAAATAGGCCAAGACATTATTTTAATTGGGGAATTTAAGCGTGAAGCATAATGTCATTGGGCCGTGATTAACGGTGAACTTCTAGTAGGTGTGCCCATTGGGCCGTGATTAACCGCCAAACTTCTAGTAGGTTGTGCCCATTGGGTTGTGATTAACCGCCAGAACTTCGAATGAGCCGCGCCCATTGGGCAGTGATTAACCGCCGAACTTTTAGTAGGCCATGTCCATTGGGCCGTGATCAACGCCGATCTTTGAGTAGGTTATGCCTATTAGGCGATGATTAAAATACAATGCCTGGTTACGCCGGAAGACCGTCGAACATCAAGCGAGTCGTACCCTTTTTGGGCCATGATTAAAATTGAGACGCGTGTTTGGTTGAGATTGTGTGAGATGTTCCAATTGATGTGTGCCCTTGTTGCCATCTATGATGCCTTGACTTGTAGGAAGGCCCCGAGGCAAAGGTAAGTCTTACTGTCTTGTGTGCACAGAGTAGCCTTTCGGCGTATTTCCTTCCTAGTCGAGTTTAGGGGTGAACTTGCTAAGACGTCGTCTCACCTCATTGTGGGATCACATTTATAGGTCTTTAGATGGTTGTGCCATGCGAGCGTTTTGGCCGGCCAAGATAAGGTTACCGACGGCACTCTCGATTCACTCTTCAGGAGCCAAAGGCACAGTCACATGAGCTCATGAAATCCGTTGTTTGGGTTGATGAGGGTCTACCCCATAAGATACCCCATCAATTGATCATGGTACCATCACGGGCGAGTTGGACCTAGAAGAAAGCCCTCTTTTGGTCGAGATTCTAGGTTGATGTCTTTAAATATCGCTTTTGGCAAGGGCACGATTAATCTTCTGGTGGTTGGTGGTAAACTTGAATCTTTCGGATCCGAGTCACTGGAGTATTTAATTGAAGACTCGAATATTAGGACACTGTAGCTCTTTACCCTCCCCTTTACGGACCTTGTATGTATCGGCTAATATTGTATATGACTTAGTTTGATATGTATATGTGTTGTGGTTTCGAAAATTTGTGGTCTTGGTTTTCTATCCCATCTTTGTGTTATGCAGGGATTAATTAGTTATGCATGTGCATTAAAATGAATAGGTCGATGACACGTCTTGGGACGTCACTATTTGTCGACCGGCGAGAGATGGGCACGTGCTTGGAGGATCGGGGCATGACGGTCTTTGGCCAAATGATCCGATTGGCCACACTCGTAACACCCACTCGTCTGAGTGGCATGGGGCCAAACCATGTCGCATTCCACACGAGAAGATGACAACGCACCATTCTCTTGTGTATGATTTTCCAATTCACCTTCTGCTTTGGGTGGGACGTGGAACCTTCATCCGACCATGGGCCTCTTCCCATGCTAGTTCTCATTTACGGTGGAGGCGGAACCTCGATCCGAGCCGGCGGCTTGTTCATTCAAACTTCTCTCGATCAGCTAGGCCCGGTGTAAACCTCATTATAGTCTTTCGAGATCAACGGCACCGGCAGGTTCTTGACTTTAGTCGAAGACCATTCTTGAACCTTCGAGCTTTGTCTTATGGATCCTTCATAATCTCGGAGTGTCTTTTGAAAAGCTCCCAAATTTGACCTCATACTTGACCTCATATCGGTCAATAGTCATCATCCTTTAACGAGCGCTGAAAATTCCTCATCTTTTGTTCTCGAGGCGCTACTCGAAAGTACGTGTCATTGAAGGCTACACGAGGAAGCGTTCCACACCAAGACTAGCCTTCTAGATATTATACCTCTAGTGGCCCTCCACCATGTATTCACATTACCACTACGGGTGTAAACTACTAGGACATGAGTAAGCGCCGGGACAACTTTTTCTTCCACTCAGTACACGAAGCTTTGTCTAGGTCTTGGATCCAAGCAAGGTAGTCTTGGGATCTCCAGTACCAGTGAACCTAGGCGGGTTCAACTTTAAGAATTGCTCCACCAACTTGTGAATCGGTCTCTCCTTCTCCATAACTATGTTCCCAGCTAGAACTTTGGTAGGTGCGGCAGCAGTTCGGCCTCCTCGACGGCGACAACGGCGGCGGTAGCAATAATTGTAACCCGCGGTAGTGGCGGCGGCTTGATTCTAGACTTGTTGCCCCCATCCATTGCTCCCACGTCACTTAGCGTGCGCATGATCTCTTCGATCTTGGGATCACCGAGCTGCTGCCTTGACACCAACATGAGGCGGTGCTACACCATTAAGCTTCTTAGCCTAAGGCGCTCGACCACGACCTCCTGAGATACCAGCCCTGCTTCGGCGTCACCTGCAGGAAGTAACAAGTCTAGATGGTACACTTTCTAGGAGTCCCTCTGCTCGTGATAGCTCATTTCGTAGGATCTTTATAGAAACCCACTTTCCAATTCCCACACATAATTAGAAGTGACGATCGAGCAAACAATTTACCAAACAACTATCATAAATATGCAATCAAGATTTTGCTAAATTTTGTGATGAATCTAGCTTACAACATAAGTTCTCCTCTCCATATACATCAGAACAAAATGGGGTTGTGGAAATGAAGAATAGATCTTTACAAGAAATGGCAAGAACTCTTTTTATTGAAAGCAATATCTCTTCACGTTTTTAGGCTGAAGCAGTTTCTACAGCCTGTTATATTATTAACAGAGTATTTTTAAGGCCAATTCTTGAGAAAACTCCTTATGAGTTATTTAAAGGAAAGAAGCCAATTGTTTCATATTTTCAAGTGTTTGGTTATAAATGTTTTATCTTGAAAAATGTAAATGATCGAGTTGGTAAGTTTGAAAAAAAATCAGACGAAGGAATCTTTCTTGGATACTCAACTTCAAGCAAAACTTACAGAGTATTCAACAAGAAGACTCAGACTATGGAAGAATCGATGAACGTCAAATTTCAAGACTCTTCGCAAATCCAACCGATTCAAACTCAAACTGAAGAATCTGAACCTGCTCCAAACTCTACAAAGTCTACCTCTCCTGAAACAGTTCAGACTCCAGTAGAAAAACAACGAACGGATGATGAAGGATCAATTCATGAAAAAGATTAACAACCTGTTAGATTGTCCAGTAACTAGAAGCATAAGTCTAGTCATCCTGAAGAACTCATTATTGGTGATATTAATGAGGGGATTCGTACCAGATCCAAAAGGCGAGAAGAGTCTAGTGCGGTGGCACTTATTTCTAAAATAGAACCCAAAAATATAGAAGAAGCCTTAAGCGACGAAAGCTGGATTGAAGCAATGCAAGAAGAACTCGAGACAATTCAGCATTGACGATGTTTGGGAATTAACTCCTAAACCAAAAGGTAAGTCTATTATTGGAGCTAAATGGGTTTTCAGGAACAGAGCAAACGAAAAAGGAAAAGTGATGAGGAACAAAGCAAGACTCGTGGCCAAAGGATATACGCAAGAAGAAGGGATTGACTATGATGAGACTTACACTCCTGTAGCAAGGTTAGAAGCAATTAGATTATTACTTGCTTTTGCTTGTTATAAGAATTTCAAGTTATTTGAAATGGACGTCAAAAGTGCATTCCTAAATGGATTTATTCAAGAAGAAGTCTATGTGGAACAACCTCCTGGATTTGAAGATCCAAAGAAATCAGATTATGTGTTCAGACTGAAAAAGGCTTTATATGGATTGAAACAAGCACCTCAAGCTTGGTACGAAAGGTTAAGTAAATTTTTAATTCAAAATGGTTTTATTAAAGGAAAAGTAGACACTACCTTGTTCATCAAAAGGGAAGGTAAAAGCTTTTTACTCGTTCAAGTTTATGTTGATGACATTATATTTGGATCATCTAATGAGAATCTGTGCAAGAAATTTTCTAAGTCTATGCAGGATGAATTCGAGATGAGCATGATGGGTGAACTGTCATTCTTTCTTGGTCTACAAGTGAAACAACTGAGAGAAGGAACCTTCATTCATCACGAGAAATACGCAAAAGAACTTGTTAAAAATTTCAGACTGGAGAATTGCAAAAAGACTGACATACCAATGTCAAGTTCTTCGAAGCTAGACAAAGATGAAGGAGGAAAGAAAGTCGACCAAAAACTATACAGGAGTATCATTGGGTCACTTCTTTATCTTACTGCATCTAGACCTAACATTTTGTTTAGTGTTTGCATTTGTGCTAGATTTCAATCAGATCCCAAAGAATCACATCTAAGCGCTGCAAAACGTATCATCAAATATGTTGCAACAACTGCTAAGCTTGGTCTACGGTATCCTAAGGAAGGAGACTTTACTCGCCTTGGATATTCAGACGCAGATCTTGCAGGTTGCAGAGTTGATAGAAAGAGCACATCCGGCACTTGTCAATTGCTTGGTAACAGGGTAGTATCTTGGTTTTCAAGGAAACAAAGTACTATAGCTCTTTCAACAGCAGAAGCAGAGTATGTAGCTCTTGGAAGCTGTTGTTCTCAAATATTATGGATAAAACAACAACTACGGGACTTTGGAATCGAGACTCATGCACCGAGATCAAATGCGACAACACTAGTACAATTAATCTCACAAAGAATCCAATTCTTCATTCGAGAGCAAAGCACATAGAGATTCGACATCACTTTATTAGAGATCATGTTCAAAATGGAAAAGTCTTGATACAATTTATCGACTCAAATAATCAAGCGGCAAATATATTCACAAAGCCGCTTGAGAAAAGCTCATTTGAGTCTATTCGTTCAAGACTCAATATCTTATCTCTTAAAGACTGATGAAGCACAGACTCAGGGATAAAATCTGAAAAGGTTTAGACTCAAAAAGATCAGACTCAGAAAACCAAAGGTTACGACTGTAAGTTATTTCGGTTACAGTGCTCTTAATCCTTAAATAAAAATCTCGAAAAGGTAAGACCGTCTGTTAATCTCTAATTGACATTAAAAAGGCAGTTATCTTTTTGAAAAAGATAGTTATCTATTTTCAAAATGGCAGTTATTTTTTGAAAAGGCATTTTTATTTGTGACGATTCGAATACCTTGTTTCGACTGGTTTATATAATGTTCTTCTTCTTATTCGTTTTTGCCCACAAACCCTAGAGCACAGATCTTCACTCTCGTACTTTTTCTCTCTAGTTTAATCTTTAAAGTTCTCATCTTTCTCGCGAATCGAGTTCGAAAATCCTCTCAAAGACTGTGACAATGTCATTTCAAAGAAAGTCATCAAGGATTGCAAGCAGGGGACCACAGTTTATGCGTGAGGGTCCTACGCACTTCGATCTGACTGAGGAAGATGACTCTTCGAGACAGCAGGAAAGTCAACAACAACATTCTCAACAGCGCCTTTCTTCTCCTGCTAGGTCACATGAGCGTCATCACCAACAAGCAGAGGAAGAAATCTTTGAGGATGTTGAACCAGTAAGATCTCTTAAGCCAGCATTTTCTTACAAGCTTTACTCCGTTTTGAAGGAAGGAGGTTCTGCAATGACCTTTATCGATGAATTTCTAAAAGAAAATGGGTATCGGAATGAGACCCATTTCTTAAGAGTCATGGAACGTTCGGGAGTTGTTCCTATTGGTACAGCGGAAAGGGCTTTCGCAAATTTTCCTAGTGATCCTCGTTTTGGAGGAGTAAATCAACCTGAGGGAAAAGACGACGATGAAAAGATGTTCATGCATTTTAAGCCAAGGATGGGTGTTGCTGCAAAAATTCGAGGAACGAGGGCAGAATTGTTTCGTTTTGAGGAACATAAACAAATTTATTCCAAGCTGTTGAACAGAGGGGTGATGAATCCATGGAGTGTGGACTTTGATTTTCTCGATTCCTTAAACATCAAGTTGAGAGAGAAGTTTGAGAAATTTCAACTTGAACGATTTTGTCGAGACAAATACTGCTAATTCTGAACTGACCGCATATTTCTATTCTAATCTAAGCTTTTTGGATGCAAATAGATTCTCCTTCAGTGTTAGAGATCAGGAGTATGTGGTTGACATTGACATTCTTGCTGATGTGATTGGTGTGGAAAGAGGGACTTTCCAATCTATAAATGTGTCTATTGGTCATGCGACTATGGAGCTTGCTCGAGATAGAAGTGCAGAAGGACGACTCTCTTATCTGAAGATGAATGCGTCTAACATATTGCTCCATAAAATTGTGATCAACTGTCTCAGGTCCAAATTCACATAAAAAACAGATGTCTCAAATTCTGAAGCAAAATTGATGTACACCATCAAAATAGGTCACAAGTTCTCCTTGCCTCACACTATCATGTTCCACATGTACTGGTCCATGGCAAAGGACAAGGGAAAACTTCCTTACTCTGCTCTCATCACTCGTTTATTCAGACATTTTGATATTCAGCCTCCAAAAATTCTGTGTGTTCGAACCATTGATCAAATGGTAATAGGGTTGAAAATGGTTACAAAGATGCGTCTGAAGGATCTAAGCAAGGCGTTAAAGCGATTTAAGGAGAAAACACCTGTCAAATCTAGACAAGACTCTGCAGCTGCGAAGAGAAAAGGCAAAGAACCCATGACCGTCCAATCCAAAAGAAGGAGAGCAATCATCTTGCAGGACGAAGATGATGAGGAAGACATTGCTATCTCCGCCTTTGCCTCACATAACATACAGCGTCTTGTTCCAAAGTCGGGAGAACGAGAACATCAAGACAGAGAAGAGATAGAGAAAGGGAATGAGGAGAAGGAATCAATGAGGAAAGAGAAAGAAGAAGAAAGAACAGAAGCATAGGAGCAAGGCAGAGAACAAACTGCAGGAGAAAGTCATGGTGATTCTCCAGCAGAAAAAGAAGCTCAAGAGCATCTTGATACTGAGGAAGAGCCTGAACAAGAAGAATACTTCTCTCCACCTGAAGGCACTGAAACAGGGGGAGCCGTAGCCAAAGAAGGTATTCCTCTACTCACTTTTACCAGTGATACTGTTATTCGTTCACCTGCCGACCCAGAGGATATATATGCCTCACAATTTGCTGAAGACGATGCTCGTGCTGAAGTTCGATCTGGCTTTACTCCACAATCTGACCATGCTGAAGCAAGCACACAAACTGATAAATCAGCAGACTTTCAAAGGTTGCTTGAACTTCTTATGGAGCTTAAAGGCCAAGCTTATGCATTGGGGTGTGAATTTCAGACTCTGCAGAATGCTCATCATGCTATTTACGTTACTTTGCAGATTCAGGCAACTGCAAAGGGTACGGATCTATTGCAACTGCAAGAGGATATGAAGAAGCTGGAAGAGACTGTCAAGTCGATGGGAGATTTTAAGCTCGTTCGCATTCCCAAAGCATCTTGATTTTATCTTTTCTACCTTTTTGCTATTGACAAAAAGGGAGAGAAGTTGCAGATTTGACTTTGTTTGCAGATTTGACTTTAAACTTTTTGATTTCTATGATTTTTTGTGGATTGACTTTATCTTCTGTTTGGAGCTTGGACTGATTTGGATCTTGGATTGCTGAATGCTTTAAACTTTTGATGCTTGCAGTATTTTAAGTAATGATGATGGTTTTGATAAAGATAGTTGCTGTTACAGGACTAACTTGTTTTCTGTGGATGCAAAATCGTCATTATCTTTACCCTAATTTATTATGAGATATATTTGTTAGCTTAAATATTGTATTGTAGGTTGAAAGTATCCAAATCTACAGGAAAGTTTTGTCACCATCAAAAAGGGGGAGATTGTTAGAGAAAAACTTACAGACTTGTTTTGAAGTTGACAAAACGTTTCCATCAATCTAGTCTAAAGACTTGAAGACTCTATTGACAAATTCTGAAGACCTCCAGACTCAAGATTCAAAGTCTGCCCTCACTGATAGTTTCCAGACCGACGAAGAAGAGTTTTATTAAGACAAGTTTATCCTTAAGGATTTGATTCGTATGGTTAAGGAAGATCTCACAGCTGGAAATAGCATTTCAAGATCTGTTACTCGTATTGATTAAATCGAGTAACTTAAATTCAATTAATCTGCGAATCACACTTTGACGGTTCTACTTATGGAAACCTAGATCCTGATTGTATGGGCGAACATGATTGGTGGGCTATCGTCATTTTCCTTAAATAGCTCGAGATCTCTCTATTTGATTCTGTCCAACGGGTTGATTGGAAGAACTCCTTTGGAATGTGCCAACGGTAATGAAGGCATGAAAGAGTATTTAAGGGAGACGTTCAAGTTGTTCAAGAGTGTCCCGATAGAAAAATTTCAAAGTCTGAATCTCCTTGTTCATTTGCGATCTTATTCGTTGAACTATACTTGTACTCAAGAGAGAGACTAAATATCTGTGAGACCTTGAGGAAGTGTAGTAGAGTCTCTACACTGTGGAATCAAGGACGTGAGACTGTAAATTCTCTTTTGATTCTTAGTGAAATCCAGCCAGTGGACTGTTAGTGCGGGAGAGTGGACGTAGGCTTGGTCTAAGCCGAACCACTATAAAGTTAGAGTCTTGATTCTCTATCCCTAATCTCTTCACTTTACATCGCTGCTTCATGCGTCCGTTATTGTCTTCGCGTTTTAATCTATCTTGTTTTATTTTACAAAACTTCTTTAATCACCTATTCAGCCCCCTCTAGGTGCTCATACTAGTCCTATCATTCTGAAGATGAGTATGTATTATTGACTAATGCAGGTGAACCAGAGTGCTATGCAGAAGCAATAGAAGATGAGAACAAAAGCAATTGGTTTGATGCTATGCGAGATGAGATGCAGTCATTTTATGATAATCATACTTTTGAGTTGGTGAAGTTACCTAAAGGTAAAAGAGCTTTGAAGAACAAGTGGGTATATAGGTTGAAGCAAGATGAACATACTTCACAACCACGGTACAAAGCTAGATTGGTTGTTAAGGGATTTGGTCAGAGAAAGGGTATTGATTTTGATGATATATTTTCTCCGGTAGTGAAAATGTCTTCTATCCGTGTGGTACTAGGCTTGGCAGCTAGCCTAGAATTGGAAATTGAGCAAATGGATGTTAAAACAGCCTTCCTACATGGTGACTTGGAGGAAGAAATAAACATGGAACAACCTGAGGGCTTTAAAGTGAAAGGGAAAGAGGATTATGTGTGCAAATTGAAGAAAAGTCTCTATGGCCTAAAACAAGCACCGAGGCAATGGTATAAGAAATTTGGGTCAGTTATGACAGAATAGGGCTATAAGAAGACTTCCTCGGATAACTGTGTGTTTATCCAAAAATTTTCTGATGACGGCTTTATTATTCTCTTGCTTTATGTTGATGATATGCTAATTATTGGCAGGAATGCTTCAAGAATTGAGTTATTGAATAAACAATTGAGCAAGTTTTTTGCCATGAAAGACTTGGGCTCGGCGAAGCAGATTCTTGGCATTAGAATTACCCAAGACAGAGATGCTAAGAAGTTGTTTTTGTCGCAAGAGAAATATATCGAGAAGATCCTTCAGAAATTTTACATGGACAAGGCTAAAGTGGTTAGTACTCCTCTTGCTGCCCACTTTAAGTTAAATATGAAGCAAAGTCCTACGACTGATAAAGAGAAGAAAGATATGGAAAGTGTTCCATATGCCTCAGCTGTAGGAAGCTTAATGTATGCGATGGTATGTACATGCCCAGACTTGGCGCACGCAGTTGGTGTTGTTAGTCGCTATTTGTCAAATCCAGGTAGAGAGCACTGGAATGCAGTGAAGTGGATTATGAGGTATCTTCGGGGAACTTCAAATTTGAAACTCAGTTTTGGGACCGGGAAACTTGAGTTAGTTGGATACACAGATTCCGACTTGGCAGGAGATATTGATACTCGTAAATCTACTTCTGGTTATTTGATTTCTTTTGGGGGTGGAGCTGTGTCATGGAAGTCAAGATTGCAGAAGTGTGTTGCACTTTCTACAACTGAAGCTGAATTTATTGTAGCGACTGAAGCCAGTAAAGAGATGCTATGGATGAAGAAGTTCTTAAAAGAACTTGGGTTCAAGCAAAAGAGGTATGTGTTATTTTGTGATAATCAAAGCGCAATTCATCTTGGTAAGAATTCATCTTTTCATTCTAGATCGAAACATATTGATGTTAGATATCATTGGATAAGGGATGTTCTAGATGAAAAGTTGTTGGAACTTGAGAAAATTCATACGGATTATAATGGCTCTGATATGATGACGAAGACTCTACCAAGAGAGAAGCTTGGACATTGCCAATCGATAGCAGGGATGGTGAATCCCTCCACATTGTCGTGAGGGGGAGATTTGTTAGCTGGGTTCACTCCTATGTGGAGGAAGCCCAATGAGTTGCAAGCCCAAAAAGGGCTTGAGCCCATATAATAAGTTATATGGAGAAATAGGGCTTCTCATTATCTTTAGAGTGGTAGCCGCAAAAGGAAATAGTTACAAGAGAAAAAGAGAAAGCAGAAAATCTGGGGGTTGAGGCAATATCTGATTTACATCAAGCTGGCATCGGAGGTCGATTCGTGGTCCGATTGAGCTGAAATTTTGTCAGCATGTTCATGGCGCAATATTCTCGAATCTAAATGGTTTGATTTTCGTTTGAAGCTGTCTCCATCAGGTTTTTCGTGGATTGATCAAAACCTACGTTTTTTGTCAGATTTATCCTTGATCTCTTGTGAAATTCATGTGTATTGCCAAGAATTATGTTCTTGAGGACTTTGTTGCTATGTACCTCTAGTATTTGCTAGAGAAGAGCATTGTTCACCCAATTTTGTGATAGTGACGATTTTCGGTTGGACTCCGGTCCCGTGGTTTTTTATCTCCTCACATAGAGGAGGTTTTCCACGTAAAAAAATCGTCTTGTGTTCACGTGCTTGGTATTTATTTTACTCTACTATATCGATTCCTATTAGGTTTACACAAGAGGGGAGATTATTTTATTCCGCTGCGTTAATTCAATATTGTTCGAATTGTTACTGTTCTCCCATCAGGCTCGAGGGCATAACGAGGTTGTCAGCCATAGCTCGGCTCGTCTTGAGCTCAACCTATAACCTCCGTCTCCAACCCAGGTAGGGGTCTCCGCTACTAAACGCTTGTTCCTGCGGACCTCTTTCTCTCGTTCGGTTTTCGCTGAAGTGAAAGCCTATATGTAGCTCTCTATATTAACAAGTGTTGTGGATCGGGTTGAGATTTTGCTCTCACTGATCTGGTGCTTAATTTGATGATTTTGTCTGAGTTGACCCTTGAATACCATCTTTAGATGTGCCTAGCCTGTCCCACGTAACTTGTTTGACAAAATGCTCATGAAAACTACACAAGTTAGTTTCATTTCCTTTGGTCATCCGAGAGCGTTAATTGATCCTCAAGTCATTCCCACTATCAATGCTCTTCTACACCACTATTTTGTTCACGTTTCTTGCTTTGTGTCCACGAACGGCACACCGGAAGTGGTGGCCAGCGTCGGTCAAATGAAGACAGGCGTCGCCTTGATTGGAGTCAAGATGAGGTCTGTGATTTGTTAATAATAAGACCGAACATGATAGTCCCACAATCATGTATGCCTGAAAGATGCTGGATGCGAGTACTTAATTGAGGCGCTATAGAAAGCGAGCTGATATAGCACTCGAGCTAAACATGAGTACGTGAGGATCACGTGACTATGTTTAGGCTAAGATCCGTATAGTGGATATATTTAATAAATGACATATGCTCTTATAGAAAGAGAAATCCACTATAGCATGTAATTCATACTACATGTGCATTATACGACCGACAAGGGAAGGTGAGTAAAATTATCCCTATTTACTCATTGTGTGAGCCCTTGAGGTAATTTATAATTTACCTCATTTTGTGCCCTATGTTACTTCTGAGTATGTTCTCGAAGTGAAAGATCAATGTTGCTACTTTAGCATGTTATCGGTGGTTATGAATGGATATGGCTTTATGGGACGTGTCTAGGAAAGCAGTTGTTCTGAAATGGAGAGAGACATGAGTGCGAAGGAAGACTATTGTTGTTTTACATCTATCACATGTATTTACTGGTCGACCAATTATATCGCCCTCTGTGGTTGTGGATATAATTGTAAATACATGGTGTTTTGAGAATAGTCAAGTATAGCCTTTAAGGGATAGGTATACTTGGACTGATGTAACAAAATATGTCTAGGGCCCTGTGAGACATTGATTGTTTATTTCTTTTCGGGGTTGTAGCCATTATGTCATCCCTAACAGGTGCATAATTTTGAGCTCTCAAGTGCAGGTGTACTCACTGGTCGCACGGCTTATTTGCCAGTATGAATTGTTTTGTAAAGTTGATGAATGTTGAATGCCTTATATTCTTGATAGAGTGCTATCAAGCCCATCATGTCCGAGTGGGAGATGTTGTACTTTAGCTAGTACGTCCATGATGGGGGTGCGATTGGATCGCTTGGATGAAAATGTAACTCTTGAAAGGGTACGAAGAGAGACGTATAAGAGTCTCCCGAACACAACCGTTGGAACGGTTGGTAGATCATTTGCACCAAAATTTCTTTCCTTTTCCATCAAAATAGAAGAAGGCATTCCATTTCAGTTTTACAAAGAACAATCGGCATTTACGCTGTGGAAATCAGGTGCTTTCTTCGTGATTGCATTCAGACCGACGTGAGGTGCTTTTGTTCGTGATTCATCCGCAATTCAACGTTCGTTCCGGGGTTAATTATTGTTTGCGCATTGGATAAAGGTAAGTCGTCTTCCGCCGACTTGAATCCAATTAGGTCGGATGGAAAAATGAATGTTATACAAGATATTAGAAAGCTTCAAACAATGTTTTATGGCATCTTTTAAGCATCTAAGTTAAGAGGCTGTTTAGTTAAGCTTTCTAAAAGTAAAAAAAGCGATTTCTTGCTATTCAATTAAATTTTTAAAAATCTTTTAAATTTCAAAAAACATATGATAAATTTGTTTGTGAATTTACGTATTCAGTATTTGTATATTGTGAGAAAATTATGAATGTTTCGGGTTAAGAAAAGGTAAAAGTGCGTCTATCAAAATATCTAGAGGAAGGAAAGAACAAAAAGTAAATTTTTATTCATGGTTTTAATTAAACTACATGATCCTTGTCTGGGCATTACAATCGTACGTAGATTGAGATCCGAGGGGATGGTTAAGTGATTGTATTGTCGATGAGTAACTTTCGGATATGTGAGTGCTAATGAAATATTATCTATTCATTAATTTTGTTTATAAAGATAATCAACAGAGTTGTTAATGTTTTATGAAAAGGGAAAATGACAAATAGTTTATGAAGTTTGGGCCAATATAAAATATCATCCCTTAGCTTTTCATTTGTTCAATATAGTTCTTGAAATTTTAGTCTAATGTACAATATCATCCCTCTCGCCGTCCAGCTGCTGTTTCGGGCCTGTTGCAGCTCATCCAGAGCCGTCCCGAGTCCGTTTAACCTCCGTGAGTTCACATCTAGGCCCGGTTTGGCCTATTTCCTCCTTCCCGATCAATTCCCGCCCAAACCGAGCTAATTTTCTCTCATTTCTAGCCAAGTACAGCAAGGAGTTTAGTGGGTATCACAGCACCTTCGGAGGTCCTTTCGAGGTGTTTACGGGCCTCGGACCTTAGGCCCGCTTTGGAGAAAAACGTCCCCTGCGACGTTTCCGACGTTTCAATCCGAGCGGATTGTTAAACGGGTGAGTTTAACTCACTAAACCCCACTTAGTTTGCTAATTATGCTTAGTGGTTGATTAGTGTTAATTAAGCATGATTAGAGGGTTAGAATAGTTTAGAATAATTAAATTAGTGACTTACTAATGCATGTTAGGCAGTTAGACATAGTCATTAGCGAGTAAATAGGCTCGAGTAATTATTGAACGGGTCTCAGAAATTTTCTGTGGAAGGCGACACGGGACATCCCCGTGCCCATCTAGGTCGGGTGCGTGTTTTGAATGTGGCCAACAAGGTCACCTAACCAAAAACTATCTTAGAAAGCTAAGAGGACAACCGCAACTGCCGCCACCGCTGTAGATGGGACAGATCAAAGGGTATGCCCCTCAGGACGTGCCACTGGGAGGACAGCTGAGACCTCTAGCTTAGGGCACTGTGTATGCAATTACACAGGGTCAGGCTGAAGCTGCGCCTGACATGATCACAGGAATGGTTTCGTTGAATGGGCCACCAGCTTAGAGATGAATCAAGTATGCATTGAGTAGGAAGGGCAATGTCCCCAGAACAATTTTATCATAGTAGAGCAGCAGAATTTTGGTTAAGTTTATAGAACTTCAGTTGTTGTAATGAAGTCATATAAAGCAGAATTACTGGTTATAGTTGTACTTGAATCCTTTGCCTATGTATAACTTTGATACCATATATAAAAAGGTTTGGCTCAAGGAGCTTTTGTTGTAATGAATTGTTGGTGCAATGTGATACAGTTTAATCTATCAACAGAGGAAAATTTCGAATTTATCAGAAGTCGAGGAGGACCCTCGATTTCCCTAATCTCGTTGCAAGATGCAACCCGTTTGTTAGACGGAGGTTGCCCAGGGTTGCGTGACGATTGTTATTGATAAGATAGATTGGAGAATTGAAGGTTAAAGACATCTCAGTAGTCCAAGAATTTATAGATGTGTTGTCACAGGAATTGTCAGACCTGTCGTTAGAAAAAGAGATAGAACTTGTGATGGAATTAACACCTGGGACAGAGCCACTCTCTAAGGTTTCTTATCAGATGTCGTTATCTGAGTTGATAGAATCGAGGGTGCAGAGGTGAGGATTGTTGAATAAGGAATTCATGCATATCGGTGCATTACTATGGGGAAACATTAGTTTTGTTTGTAAGAAAAAGAAAGACAGTGTTATGAGTTAGAATTTTGGAAGAACTGTGATTGTGATGTCCAGTATCACCCTAGAAAGATGAATTAAATCGTAAGTGTACTGAGTCGGAAGTCTTTAGTTGCATAGATGGTGACTAAGGAGTGGAATTTACTCGACAGAGCTCGAAATTTGATTTTCAAATTTAATTACCACCGAATTGGGATCAGTCGTGCCCATTGGGGCCGTGATTTACCACCTATTAAAGGTCATGCCTTTGAGGTTGTGATTTACCACGACAAAGGTCATGCCCGCGAGCCGTGATTCAGCATTACCGCTGAAGATTGAGTAGACCGTGCCCGTTGAGCCGTGATTCAGCATTACCACCGAACTTGGATCAATCGTGCCCATTGGGCCGTGATTACCACCTATTAAAGGTCATACCGTTGAGGGCGTGATTACCACCTATTAAAGGTCGTGCCGTTGAGGCCGTGATTCGCCACCCGACAGGGGTCGTGCCTAATAAGGCCGTGATCTGCCACCTATTAAAGGTTACGCCCATTGGGTCGTGATTACCACCTAAAGAATAGGTTGTGTCCTTGGGACCGTGATTCATAGCCAAGGAATTGGGTAAACTATGCTCATTGAGCCGTGAGTAAGATTTGAGACTGAATAAGTGAGATGACCAGGGACTGGTTCTAATTGACATGTAATCGACTAGGTCAATTGATCGATAGTTCGATCTGATTGGGTAATGTGATGTGATCGTGTATATTTGATATATATACTAGCTTGCAGGAAGGAACTGAGGCCAAGGTAAGCCCTCTGTCTCATGATGTGCTTAGGCGACCTCTATAGTGTATTGGCTTCCTAATCGGGTCTTAAGGGGTAGAACTTGCTGAGACGTAGTCTCATCCCGGTTGTGGGACAACATTTCAGGTCCCTAGATGGCAGCACCTCCACCTCCTCGTCCTCCTATGTATTTTGGTATCCCCGAAGAGATCACCGAGGTAGCGTACCACTTTCCGATACACCCTCACCCGGAAGGACTAGAGTACGTTTGAGTAGAGTCCAAGGTCTGGGTCGACGTGGGTAGAGATGACTTGGTGCCCCATGAGTATCGATCATGGTATCATCACTACCATGATGGGCGAATAGAAGGTCCCATCTCGGAAAGTGATGCACCTCTGTACGTTCTGGAGGCAGCATTCAGGCTAGGGACGGCAGACCCTAAGGGTGGATCGGTAGTGGATGCCAAGGATCCCAAGCTCGAGGACGATCATAAGTCACCAGTATACTCAACTGAGGGCGCTAATTGGAGCGAAGAGAAAAGGGAAATAGTCGAACGGGAAGAGGAGCCAGAGGAGGAGCCTGAGGAGGAGGAACTGGAGGAGGATCAAGAGTTGGAAGACCCTAATGAGGAGTCTGAAGAAGAAGAAGAAGAAGAATCTGAAGAAGAGGACGATCCCGAGGAGGATCTAGAGTACGACCTGGATGAGGACTGAGATCCCATCCGATTTGTAAACTTGGGTTGGGAACGATGTGTGATAGTTCAATCTTTAGTGAATAGTATTGTAATATATACTATGTGGTTTGCTTGGTATAAAAGTGTGGTTGTGGTTTTTCAGTTGTGAAAAATATGGCCCTACTTTTCTATCCCATTGTTTTATTTTCTAGGGATTTTCTATAAGCTTCTGCATGCGCATATTAAAATGAACAGGGTCAGCGATGCGTCCTGGGACGTCGCTATTAATCGACCAGGTGAGGGATGGGCACGCGTTCGAGGATTGGGGCGTGACAAAAAGTGTGAGAGAGTGATCGGATTACAGTGAAATTTTGAAATATTTATGGATTACAGTATTTTATATAGACATTACAATAAAACGTGTATGATAATGAGCTAGGAATCATTATCAATGAACTTGTGGCAACTCAAAGACCAGAGCAAGATTATAAGACTCACAAATTGACGTGAAGAGGTAATCGTCTCAATTGAGGTTTTAGGAATCATCTTCCATCTATAAGTATGTCATCAATCTCGTTAGAAATACATAGACTTGCACCATCTCACCTCCCAAAAACCAACCATCCCCCAAATCATGGTTTCTTCCTTATTTCAGTCCAACTAGTCTCCTTTAGTTTTCTTCCTCTTCTTACTCTTCTCGGTTGACAACACTTCATTTCATGGTGTTGGCATTTCTGCTTCCTCCACTTCTTTTTTTGGCTATCAATGCGACCGAGAATAAGGGTGAAGCACAGGCTTTCTTGAATTGGAAATTTACTCTTGAGAACAATAGCCAATCTCTCCTATCTTCATGGCACGGCAACAATCCTTGCAGCTTTACCGGTGTCGCTTGCGACGACTACGGAGCCATCACCCATTTAAATTTATCTTGTCTTGGGTTGAGAGGAACTCTGGATGGTCTTGACTTCCCACGCTTAACCAATGTGGTTAGCTTTGATCTTGCCGACAACTCGTTCTATAGCTCCATCTCGTCGAATATTGGTAACCTTACCAAACTCAACTATCTTGATCTTAGCTTCAATGAATTGTCTGGAAACATTCCTCCAAGTATAGGTATGCTAGAGAATCTTCAATATTTGTACCTATCTACAAATCAACTTTCAGGGCCCATTCCCAAAGAAATAACTAACTTGACGAATTTGAAGCATCTTCTCTCTTGGAAGAATGAACTTTTAGGACCCATACCTTCAGAAATTGAGAGGCTCCCTTCTCTTACTAACCTTGACCTAGCAGTCAACTATCTCATAGGATCAATTCCTCATTCCATAGGAAACTTGACAAGTTTATTGTATCTGGGCCTCAATGGAAATGGAATCTCGGGATTGATCCCTCAAGAAATAGGGAGGTTGATATCTCTAGAAGAGTTATATTTGTTCGAAAATGATTTGGCCGGTCCAATCCTCGCATCACTGGAAACCTGGCCAATCTAACCACTTAACGACTTGGCGACAACAAATTTATTGGTTCCTTGCCTTCTGAATTTAGTAAGTTAAGATGTTTGGGTCAGTTGGATCTATATAATAATAAACTAGAGGGGCAATTGCCAAAGGATTTATGCCTTGGGAGATCACTACAATATTTCAGCATCAATAATAATCATATCACAGGTCCCATCCCAACAAGTTTAGAAAACTGTAGCACATTAATCAGATTGAGGGTGGAAGGAAACCAACTTATTGGAAACATAACGGAAGCTTTCAGAATTTATCCACATCTGAATATATGGACTTGAGCCACAATCATTTGAATGGCAAACTTTCTTGGAAATGGGAGCATTGTCATAATTTGTCGAGCTTCAAGATATCAAATGACAACATTTCTAGTGAGATACCCGCGCTATTTGGAAGGATGGCTCAATCATAGGTGCTGGACCTTTCTTCAAATAATTTAAATGGAGAGATTCCAAGGGAAATGGGAAGCTTGTCGATGTTGTTAGAACTTGATCTAAGCAGCAACAGGATCACAGGAAATGTCCCAATTGAAATTGGATTGTTATCCCATTTGGTACATATGAACTTGGCATCAAACAATTTAACTGAATCGATTCCAGCTCAACTAGGCTCATGCACGAGCTTGTTGAGCTTGAATTTGAGTAGAAACAAATTCCATGGAAGCATTCCTCCTCAGATAGGCAATAACAAGTCCTCAAGGTTCTTGATTTGAGTTATAATATTTTGTCTAAAAATATACGAGGAGAGCTTGTCGGATCGAGAAACTTGCATGTGATAGAACTAGTACGAGCACCTAGAGGGGGGTGAATAGGTGATCAAAGAAATTTTTGCAAATTGTAAGAAGATAAATTAAAAAGGTGAAGACAATAACAGACGTATGAAGCTGCAATGTAAAGTAAAGAGATTAGGGATAGAGAATCAAGACTCTAAGTTTATAGTGGTTCGGCTTAGACCAAGCCTACGTCCACTCTCCCGCACTGACAGCCCACTGGCTGGATTTCACTAAGAATCAAAAGAGAATTTACAGTCTCACGCCCTTGATTCCACAGTGTAGAGACTCTACTACACTTCCTCAAGGTCTCACAGATATTTAGTCTCTCTTTTGAGTACAAGTATAGTTCAACGAATAAGATCGCAAAAGAACAAGGAGATTCAGACTTTGAAATTTTTCTATCGGGACTTTTTTGAACAACTTGAACGTCTCCCTTAAATACTCCTTCATGCCTTCATTCTTTGTTGGCACCTTCCAAAGGAGTTCTTCCAATCAACCCGTTGGGAGAATCAATTAGGGAGATCTCGAGCTATTCAAGGAAAATGACGATAGCCCACCAATCCTGTTCGCCCATACAATCAGGATCTAGGTTTCCATAAGTAGAACCTTCCAAGTGTGATTTGCGGATCAATTGAATCTAAGTTACTCGATTTAATCAATACGAATAACAGATCTTGAAATGCTATTTCCAGCCGTGAGAACTTCCTTAACCATACGAACCAAATCCTTAAGGATAAACTTGTCTTAATAAAACTTTTCTTTGTCGGTCTGGAAACTATCAGTGAGGGCAGACTTTGAATCTTGAGTCTGGAGGTCTTCAGACTTTGTCAATAGAGTCTTCAAGTCTTTAGACTAGACTGATGGAAACGTTTTGTCAACTTCAAAACAAGTCTAGAAGTTTTTCTCTAACAGCATGTTCTAAATATCTCCCACAATAGCCTATGTGGTTCCTGTCACGCCCCGGTCCTCGAACGCGTGCCCATCCCTCACCTGGTCGATTAATAGCGACGTCCCAGAACACATCGCCGACCCTTTTCATTTTAATACGCAAGCAGAAGCATATAATAAAATCCCTAGACAATAAAACAATGGGATAGGAAAGTAGGGCTATATTTTTCACAACTGAAAAACCACAACCAAACTTTTATACATAGCGAACCACATAGTATATAATACAATACTATTCACAAGTCTGATCTACAATACATCTGATCACAACTTGTAGTTTGCAAAACAAGAGTGGGGTTTCAGTCCTCCATTCAGTCTTCATCTGGACTCTCCTCCTGCTCAATGATCCTGCCTCCTTGATTCTTCCTCCTTACACGTTCCCGCTGGAACCTACCATAGGATACTCAGATGATCCTAGGCCTTCAAGGGCGAGAACCACTGGATCAATCACTTCTCCACCTCTAGGTTCTGCAATGCCCTCCCCATACACTACTTCTAAAGCATACACAGGCACCTCAAACTCCGGTATTGGGCCCACTCTTCGCCCATCACTATAATAGCGATACCATGCTCGGTACTGATGGGGCACCCTTTTGGTTCTACCCACATCCACCCAGATGATGGACTTCACCAATACGTACTCCAGGCCTTCAGCATGCCCAGGCATCGGCGTGTGGAACCTCTCTTCGGTGATTTCCTTCGGCAAACCAGAACACGTGGGAGGAGGTAGAGGTATTGCCATTTACGAGCCTAAAATGGTTATACAATAACCACTGAGACAACGTCTCAGCGAGTTCTACTCCCTAAAACCCGATTAGTAAACCAATACACTATGGCTGCCAAAGCACATCACGAGACAGGGGGCTTACCTTGGCCTCAGATTCCACCTACACATTAGCACAGTTCAAATAGGCACCCAATCACATCACAAGGATCGATACCTCGATCAATCGACTTAGTCAATTACATGTCAATCGACCATTCCCCGGTCGTCTCACTTATTCAGTCTCAAATCTTACTCACGGCTCAACGAGCATAGTCTACCAAATTTCTTAGCTACAAATTACGGTCCAAAGGACACGACCTATCTTTAGGTGGAAAATTATGGCCCACTGGGCGTGACCTTTCATAGGTGGCAGATTATGGCCTTATTAGGCGCGACCCTTATCGGGTGGCAATTTACGGCCCAACGGGCGTGACCTCTATCAGGTGGCAATTTATGGCCCAACGGGCGTGACCTCTGTGGCATCCTAGAATTTCATGACAATCCCTAGATGTGCTATGAGCCATGGATAGGTGATGGAAGCACCATCAAAGGATTTTGTATCCATTTGACCCATGATTTGCAATAGATTAAGGCCGAGCTTTTTAATGGATAATTATTGGATAGGGAAATTTTATTCTTGGCCATGTGTCTTATAGGTTGGATTTTATTGATTTATGTTGCAAGTTTTATGGCCCTATAAATTGCAATTAGGTATTTATATAAGTGGGGATTAAGATGGATTATTAAAAGTAAACATGGGCCATTTAAGTTTGGACTTTAGGCCCAAGAGTGTTGGGCCTAAAGTGGGCCAAAAGGCCCGGCCCATAAAGCCCATTGGGCTGTCGACCGAATGGAGGGGGGGGGGGAGGAGCCGAATGGCCTCCTCCATGTGTCTTCAACAAGGAAGACACTTGTCTCCTTCTTGGAGACAAGTGTCCCTCCATGCAAAAGTGAAAGCACGGTGCCGAGAGAGAGTGAGAGAGAGAGAGAGAGAGAGTGACGCCGAGAGAGGAAGAAGAAGGCTTGCCCCACCGTGCGTCCGCCTAGCCACCGCCGTCGAGCCCGCCTCGCCCCGCCGATGTCTTGCTGTGTTTTCTTTGGATTTAAGGCAAGCAGAGTCCATTTATCTACCCTTTGCTTACTGTGATATGTGTGTGGTGAATGGTAAACTTCGGATGTGGTAGAGGTGAGGAAATTTCGAAGCATTGGGGAGAAGTGTCTTGGCTTTGCATGCTGTTTTCTGGAAAATCAGTCCGACCCTCCATGAGTTCGTGAGCCGCATGCGACTTATTAGTTGGAATCTGACTTCGACCTCTTGATAACAGTTGTAGAGGACATCTTGATAAGTAACATACTAAAATTTGAGATGAAACGGACAAGTATTGTGTGGTGAAATGATTTTCCTTTGAAGAAACTAAATCTAGAATTTGTTGTGCTGACCTTTAGTGATTTCGTGGACTGTAAAGTAGCTTTTTTGTTGGAATCTCACTTCAAATTCTTGATGAAAGTAGTAGAGGACTTCTTGAAGTATAAAATATCAAAAATTTAGAGGAAATGAACAATTATAGGTCGGTGAAACCATCTTTCTTTGAAGAAACTGGATCTGGAAAACGTTACCTTGACCTAGTATGATTCTGTGAATTTTTATAAAATCATCCAGTTGAAATTTGATCTTGTTCCCTTAATGGAAGTTGTAGATGACATTCTGAGAAATAAAATACTGAAAATTGAGAATAAATGGACATGTGTATGTCGGTGAAACGAATTTTGTTTGAAAGGACTTAATCTGGAAAAAAAGTACAGAGAATAGGAGGAACTAAATCGCATATATCTATTAACCTAGAACGAATTGGATTTTTATTTCTTCATTATACATTTACCTCTGTGTGTTTTCTATAACATATAAAAATTTCAGAATTTTTAGAGTTCGTTTGGGTATTTAATCGAAATTATTTTCGAAACTGTGCAAACTGTAAAGCTGAAATTTTGAAAGCTGTGATGCATGGACCGTACTGATTTGTATGAAGCTCGTTTGATATGGTGTTCTTCATGAAATATTTTCCTTTGGATCTTGTTTATAACATGTTAAATTTTCAGAATTTATTGAGATCGTTTACTAATTTTTCCAGAATTTTTATTTAAGGAGTGCATTCTGCTTTGTCCGAAAATTTGCTCCATTTTCAAGAACAAATGAATTGCTTTATGAAGTGTGATATCTTGGGTGTTAATTGTATTGCATATATGGTGACATTTGGCATATCACATGACATCAAAAAGATTGGTTTAAACCTCTGACATTGTTGCAACAAATGTTAAATTGAAAATGAGATATATATGGGAATATGCATTGTGATGATGATAATACCATCGGAGGTGTGAGCCGACGATGCCCCGGGAGAGTCGGGATGCCCAAAGGTTCGAATGATTCGATGCCCTTTGGATGCTTGGGGTCCGCAGTGCCCCAGAGGTTCCCGGGAGTGTCGGGATGCCCGGTGGTATATCGGTACGTAATTCCAGGAAATGCCTGGTGGTATGTCGGTACGTAATTCCGGAAGGCAGTGGTAACCATTTTCATGGCGAGCCCCAGAGATTCCTCGTGATGCCAGGTGGGATGTGAGATGCCCGGAGGTGCGTTCCGGATGCCCGGAGGTGTGTGCCGGAGGCTCCTCGCGATGCTAGGTTGGGTGCGAGCGATAAAATGAGGGATGCAAATACTGGTCCCTGGGAAGAAAAATGATGTGATCCAATTGAAAGATAAAATTGGAAATTGAATCATGCTCATGGATGTGTGCATATGGCATGGGATGAGCCTCATGGAAATGCAAGCATGGAATGCATGGTGATATATGCATGGCTAATTGATGATATATGTACAAGTGCATGGTGATATATGCACGTTGCATGGTGATATATGCATGGCTAATCGATGACATATGTACAAGTGCATGGTAGTATATGCACGTTGCGTGGTGATATATGCATGGCTGTAAGGTGAGGTATGCTCGAATGCATGAATGACATGTGCTTTATTCGTGATACCTTGATTGTTCTGTCTGACACATTGTGTAGTTTGATGGATCTTTACTGCTGAGTGGTTGTACTCACCCCGTTTGGAGACTAACATTTCAGACTAGACAAGATACCTCTGCTACCACTGCCACCAGTAGATGGATCGAGTGATGGATATGACCGCGAGGAGGATGATAGCAAAGGAATGAACTTTTGGACGCCGACACCGGGTCGATGGACCTTAAGTATATGATTTGTTGTAAAAGATGTCGGCCATCTTTTGAAGTATAGCCGAGTATAGAAGACTACAGCATTTTGATGTACCGATGAATGATGTCCATATGGTTTAAGTAAATAAAAGTGTTCGGCTTTTACCTATAAATGTTTAGTTGATGTGCATCGTCTTCTGAATATAAGGAAGAGAGTTTATGGATGTGCTTCCGCCATATAAATTGCGCAGGGACCGATCTTAAAGATGTAAACCCCCAGGATTTATGAATTATAATGAAATTCCTTGGTATCAGAGTATTATATTGTCAGGTCAAGTGAAAGGTAAGCGGATCGTGGCGACCCTAACGGTTTGGGGGCCGTCGAGGGGTGCTACAACCTCTATCATGTGGCAATTTACGGCCTAACGGGCGCGACCTCTATCAGGTGGCAATTTATGGCCCAATGGGCGCGACCGACTCCAAATTCGGTGGCAAAACTTGGCCCCACTAGCACAGCCACACTTTGGCGGCTTTTGAGGTTTAGCTTACAACCTCCCACAGTCAATTTCTAATGGAACACCGACACTGATCAATTTTGGGATAAATCCCCACATACTCATCAACTCACTGAATTTCCACAAACCAATACTCAATTAAATAAACGAAAGCTCCACTTTGCAATCGGCACGAAATTTCAGTCGTCGACCATCCCGGTCTAATTTCCGGAAAATAAATAAATAAATAAATAAATTCGAAAATTAATTAAATAAATACTAAAAATCGAACTTAGGCCCGTATCGCCTAATTGGAAGCCAAGACGGACCTTGAAATTTTCCGAGACCTGTTCAATAAATACTGGCACATATCTACTAGCTAATGACTATGTCTAACCAACTAACATGCATCGTTAAATCACTAATTTAATTATTCTAAGCTAATCTAACCCCCTAATCATGCTTAATTAACACTAATCAACCCTTAAGCATAATTAGCAAACTAAGCAAGGTTTAGTGAGCTAAACTCACCCGTTTAACAATCCGCTCGGATTAAAACGTCGAGAACGTCGTGGGGGACATTTTTCTCCAAAGCGGGCCTAGGGTCTGGGGCTCGTAAACACCTCAAAACGGCCTCCAAAGCCTACTAGAAACCCACTAAAATAGTTGCTGTTCTTGGCTGGAAATGGAGAGAAAACGGCTCAGTTTAGAGCGGTGAGGCTCGGGAAAGATAGAATAGGCCAAACTGGGCCTTGGCGGGGCTTTACCGATGAAGAAATGGTTAAGGACAGCCCCGGCTAGGCCCCACGGCTGCTGGACAATGGCTGGACAGCACTGCAAGGGGGTCGGGATCGCGTGGTGGGGGCGGTGGTTCGCGCGGCCAAGCGCAGGTGGAGGCGGACGGTGGCGAGCGGCGCGACTCCAGCGGCGGTTTGGCGTGCGACAAGCTGCTGTCTTCTTCTCCAGCAGCTGTGGTCGGCGAGAATGGAGGGAGAGAGGAGGGTTTGGCCCGTCTTGAGAGAGAGAGGGAGAAGATAGAGATGAGGAGGAGACATGGGGTCCATATGGCCAAATTTTCCAGCTCTTTGTCCCCTCCAACTTGTCCACCGAGCTTGGCTTGCTTGCCCTACAATTTTCCAAAACAAAATCCTTCTAGAAGTCTCTTGAATTGGTCCAAATGTTGAGGGTTGAGGGGTGTTACGAATTTCTTGCATTTTCCACACAATTGGACACTTGATCCACTTCAAATAAATCCCATTTGGCCTTTACCATTTCAATTGGTACTTCAATACTTCAATTGATAATTTTCCTCATCCAATAACTCATCTTGCATTTCAATTTTGCCATCAAAAATACTCTCTGGCCTTTTCTGCACAAAAAACGATCCTAAGCCGACTTTTTCCCAAAAAGTCTCGGTCGTCAGAAAAATCTTCTAAGACTAAGTCGACACTCCTAGAATTTATTGTGACATGACAGAAACTTCAATTTCTGAAATCGGACTTGAATTGGCGGTTAATTTCCGTTCGGCGCGTTTTTAGCGTGACCTAGGCTACCGGGTAACTTTCAAACATTTTTAGTGCAATTGACTCGTGGTCGATTTTCTTCGAGCCACTATGAACCCACTCGACTCATTGGCGACTCTCGGTTGTCGTGAAAATTCCGAGGATCCAAATACGGACACAGGGTCCCAAAACAATAGGAAAGTCAGTCTAGTGCCGGTCGACGAGAATTTTCTAATTTAGTGGTGTCACCCACGATTAGCCACACATCTCAATCGAACTAGCCTATCTCTGATTTCGAATCGATTTTATATTGTGTCGTATTGACCTCTAAAGATGAGCACGGTCGAGAAGCCGATTCTTGATCGAATTCTCAAGTCTATTTGCCTTAAAATCCTTAATGGCTTCCTCAGGTAGTCTAGTAATCTCGAGAGTGATCAGCTCTGAGAACAACCCTATGGGCGCGTCCATGAAATTCCCGATTTATTCAGTAGAAGACAGGGCTGAAAATCTGGGATGTCACAACTCTTCCCCTCTTATAAAAATTTCGTCCTCGAAATTTAAACCTTTACCAATCCTTAAACAAAAAGGTGGGGTGTTGTCGTCTCATCAAGTCTCACTTTTCCACGCTGTTTCTTTGGTCTCGTGGCGTTGTTAGACCACTTTGACCAGGGTTACCATCTTGGTACACAGAATCTGTTCTTTTTGAACCACCTACTGAACCAGGCTTTCCACGTACGACACTTAGTCGTTCACGTCTGATTCTTCATGATTCAGCACGTGCGTCAGGCCAGGCTCATATGTCCTCAACCTCGACACGTGAAAGACGTCATGCACTTGCACCTACTTTGGTGACAATGCAAGACGATACATTAGGATCCTAATTTTCTCTCTAGAATCCCTAAGGAACCTACGTACCTCAGTCTTAGCTTTCCCTCCTTGCTGAAGTGTAAGGTATTCCACTTGGTGACACCTTAAAAAAGATGCAATCACCAATTCGGAACTCTAAGGGCCTTCGATGCTCAATGATTCAACTTTTCTGGCGGTTCCGCGCGGTCTTTACTCCGACACTGATCACGGCAATTGCAATTACTGATTATTGAGCTGACTCTGGCCTATGATATTTCTTCTCACCACTGAGATTCTGCGTACTTTGCTATGCAAGCTTCAATAGGAAGCATCTGAAAGCTCTGCCAAAACTGGGAACCTCTGATCTAGATTTGAAATAAATTTTTCATTAGCATTCCATGTAGACATACCTTCTGACACATATACACTTCGGTATACCCATTCAAATCGAGATCTTTTCGTACTGTACTAAGGTAAGTCGGCTTCATTCTTTTGTCGACCACAACCTCAAATGGAATCAGTGCTTCCCCGACTCCTTAGTAAGTCTGTCATAACATTCCATCATGCTATACTTCCATTCCCACTCAGGAGTCTCGAAAGATTGTAAAAGCCCTCTCGGCATGCATTACTGAACTCCTACTTATTAACACATCCAACACTTGCAACATGTCCGACGATATCTTCTTTCATAATGGTCTACCCTTCGAGCTGACGCCAATTCTGACCTACTTCGCACTGTCTGGTCGGAAACTGTAATTACTTCAGTGAATTTCAGACAAGGTTTCTTACCTGAGTGCTACAATGTCAAGTACACTCAATCACTCTCGAAACTAGAGTGCTCTACCATCAGAGATATGAAAGTCAGTCTCTTTCTTATCAGTATCCTCTTATAGGATCTTCTGAACATCTCGGTCTGTCAACTGAAGTGTCTGATTCTAACTTGTATATATGGTTCAATTTTGAGGGCGGCTATAAAATTCAAAAGGTAGCCTACCTCAATTTTGAAAACTGAATTTCCCACCCTTTCCAAGTAAAGTCTATACTTTAGCCAGCCTATGCACAATTGAAGATTCTCGATACAACGCATCAGTGACTCCTTTCGTTCTTCCAGGGTGATACTATATATCCCTCTCCTAGTCTTTCAAAAGTTCTGATTTACAACGCCATCTCAGATTCAATTCTTTCTAAGAGAAAATATACTGGAGACTTTGTTGGTGAGTGAAGATCCAGGGTCTTTCTCCACACAACTAATATCTTCAAGTCTTCAGTACAAAAATTAATGCAGCGAGTTCCAAGTCATGCGCCAGGTAACTCAACTCATGAGGTATCGTCTGATGGGACACGTATATAACACTCTACTACGTTACATCAACACGTAACCCAATCCTTTAAATGACACATCACTATAGATCTTGCCTCCTCCACAACCATAAGGAATGATCGGCACAAGTGCGGTAGCCGGTTCTTGCTTAAGCTCTGGAAACTATCCTCGTACTTGTCTATTCCTATGAATTTCTCTTCTTTCTTAAGAGATCGAGTCCATGGAAATTCTTTCACCATTCTTAGATGTCTCTTGTGCTCCATAGCATTCCTCGAATGCACCAGAATGTCATTAAAAGACACGAGCACAATCGATCTATATATTCCTTGCACACTCGGTTTGCCAAATCCATGACAGTAGCTGGAGTGTTCACCAGGCCAAACGGTCTTACAACACTCTCGTAAAGATCATATCAAGTACGAAAAGCTATCTTCAGTATAACATTTTTCCTAGTTCTCAACTGACGACATCCTGTTCTCAAGTCGATTCTTGAAAACATCAATACTCTTGATGTCTAGTCACCCAATTCGTCGAACTTTTACAACGGACACTTGTCCTTGATCGTCACCTAATTGAGTTGACGATGGTTGATGCATGACTGCAACAAACCATCTTTCTTTCTCTCTCCACAAAACTGATTTTTTTAATGTGATGCACTGATATGTATGAATTCCTCATTCATCAACCTTCACATCTCCATCTTCGGTCCTATCAATTCAGACAACAACAACTGATAAAAAGCCTTCGAGAGTGGCTCTGTCCTGGTGTTAGCTCGATCGTAATTTCTATCTCTTTCTCTGACGACGGTCTGATAGTTCTTGTAACAACACATCTAGAATTTCTTAAACTACTGAGATGTCCTCCATCTCCAGTTCTCCAATCTGTCTTTTCTATGACCATCATCAAGTAACCTTGGAAATCTCCGTTTGACAATTGAGTTGCTTTCAACTAACGAAATTAATGAAATCGAAGATTCTTTTCGACTCCGATTATACTCGATACTTTCATGTGCTAATGGACTAAGCTGGATTACTCCATGACCAAAATTCGATACCACATGATGCTCCATGAGCCCACTCTACTCAAGTGGCACCAAGGTTACACCTCATCAGTTAATCAAGCACCACCATTACTAGTGATTCCCCTCTTTTTCACTTTATTTCAACAAGTTGAAATTCTACAAACTTAGTCCCAAGCTCTGCTGAGCTACTCTGATAAATTTTTCTCAAGCACATTCTTCCTCTGATTGGTGCAGGGTTGGTTCCATTCCCATCCTTTTCGCCATCCTAGTGGTATCCTCACTGAGGTAGCGGTGTCTATACTTTCTTGGACTTTCATTGATAGTCCCTCACCTGATGGCCATGCTGGTCATAGTCATAGCACGTTCTAGCTATACCGGGATACTAGATTTATCCATGCTTCCTTCCACAATTTCGACACCCATCTGGTGAGTCTTTTATTTCCTGTCAGGTGCCAGCATACACTCCTTCTCGTACCAGAGACCTATTCCAAAAATCCACGGTGTGTTCTATGGCGCACTTCTTCTAATCTATCCCATCGACGGTAACAGCAGTAACCATTACCGAGGTTCCATCTGCCCGCGCGGACAGTCCATAAATCAATGTCCGTGCTGGCGACACCTGCCACAATTTCTTGTCCTTGGAAGACACGAGACTGATACCTACCATCTTCCATGGGAACAACATGTTCCATTCCGTCTCGGTGTTGACCTGACTATCCCAGTCTTCCTATTGGGTGGAATAGAACACTTTTCTCTCAATATCGATCTTTTCCCTGACTGACTTCCATTTCTGTCTAGACTCAATCTTGATTCAGATACTATAGTCTGGCCTCTGATCACCATTCCAGGTGGGACCTCAGCAGAGGCGGCAACAGCAGTGGCTCGATCCTGAGCTTGTTGGCTTAACCAGTACCTAAGGAACACTAGCACCTAAACGATCCCGTCGAACCTAGGATCATTCGGTCTTTGCTACACTAGTACCGACCTGCGGTGGTACTCTTACACTCACGTTGGCCTGAGCCTGCGCTCTGCCACAACCACCTCGGGCACTGATCCTTGTCGGCGTTCTACCATGAGTCACAGAGGATACTGTCCTCTTACTCGGAGTCCTCAGCTCCTGATCACTCATGGTTCAGTCTTCTTTACTGAAGCCCACTTCCAATTCCATACCGAATTAGAAGCTGAGCGATTAACACAACACACAATGCTACCAAGTAGCTATCACATACATGCACCAGCATGAATTTAAATGTCATTCCTACTACTATCCCATGAACCATCGCTCCTTATAACTCCAATCTTAAACTTTGCTCTGATACCACTTAAACTGGATGTCACGCCCCGATCCTCAAACGCGTGCCCATCCCTCACCTGGTCGATTAATAGCAACGTCCCAGGACGCATCGCCGGCTCTTTTCATTTTAATACGCAAGCTTAAGCATATAATAAAATCCCCAGACAATAAAACAATGGGATAGAAAAGTAGGGCTATATTTTTCACAACTGAAAAACCACAACCAAACTTTTATATACAGCAAACCACATAGTATATAATACAATACTATTCACAAGTCTGATCTACTATACATCAGATCACAACTTGTAGTTTGCAAAACAAGAGTGGGGTTTCAGTCCTCCATTCAGTCTTCATCTGGATTCTCCTCCTGCTTAACAATCCTTCCTCCTTCCACGTTCCCGCTAGAACCTACCATAGGATACTCGGATGATCCTGGGCCTTCAAGGGCGGGAACCACTGGATCAATCACTTCTCCACCTTTAGGTTCTGGCAAGAACAGAAGCAAAAACCAGCAAGGTTTTGGAGGCTTCAAGGCCCGTTTTCAAGCCCTTCCCAGCCTCGCTTGGTGTTGCCGCTTCGAGGTTTATCTCCGGCCTTGGTGTCGCCGTCGCCGTGGACTCACCGGAACGTGAATCCGGTGAGTTTACTCACTAATCTTTGCTTAGGGAGTTAATGATACTTAAGGGGTGTTTAGATTAGTCTAAGCATGTTTAGGTGGTTTGATTTGTTTATTTAAATGTTAATTATATTAGATGAATGATTAAATTAAGGGTTGGATTAATTAGTCTAATTATGCAATTAGATCAATGTTAAGAATGATTAGACTTTAATCTAATCATTTTATTTATTTAATTATTTATTTAAATTAATATTATTAAATATTATTTAATTATATTAAATAATATTTAATTTTCGGAATTTATTTAATTATATAATTAATTAAATTTTCCGAAAATTATTTGGGATGGTAGGTTGTTAGATGTTCGTTCGATTTCTTTGTGGTATGGTCAGATTTTGGAATTGGATCTTGGATTGGTCATTTGATGATGAGTTATGAAATTGCATGTTGTATGTGTAAATTGGGTGATTTATGAAATTGGCTGCTAATTGTTCGATTGAATGTTGTTTTGTGCTGTTGTCGGGCATTTGAGAATGGTTGGGCATGTTGATGTGAGTTAGATCAAATTACCACCGAGTTGGGAATCGGTCGTGCCGCTGAGCCGTAAGTCAGCATTACCACCGAATTGGGAATCGGTTGTGCCGTTGAGCCGTAATTCAGCATTACCACCTAGTGTAGGTTGTGCCCACTGAGCCGTAATTCAGTATTACCACCGAACTTAGAATTGGTTGTGCCCGCTGAGCCATAATTCAACATTATCACCAAAGATTTAGTAGGTTGTGCTCATTGAGCCGTAAATCAGCGTTGAGGTTGAGTAATTGAGATGACCGAAGAATGGTCTCGTTGACATGAAATCGACTAAGTCGATTGATCGATGATTCGATCAGAATCCTTGATTGATGTGATATTGTGATTCGATGATTGTTTATTGAATTGTGCTAACATGCAGGAAGGAACTGAGGCAAGGTAAGTCCTCGTGTTGTGTGGCTAGGCCACGTCGAGTGTATTTCCTTCCTAATAGGGGTTTAGGGGTGAACTTGCTGAGACAATGTCTCACCCTGTTGTGGGCTTATCTTTTCAAGTTCGTAGATGATGGTTGTGGAAGACCGAAGCTCGGAGTCCATGGAGGCAGAGTTTTGAAGGATCGGCGTATGTGTCCGACTAATATGTTATAGGACAACTTCTTTTTGAGAGCCGACCTATTGTAGCTTTTTGACTAGACTCGTTGTGTAACTAAACCCTATTGTTTATGAAAGTTAGCTTTTGAGACATATTGCCATGCTTTTCTATCCCATGTTGTTTGTTGTCAGTGGTTTTGTATTCGCTTCCGCATGCGTATCTAAATGAAAGGGTCGGTGACGCGTCCTGGGAACGTCGCATTGTCATCGACTAGAGTGGGATGCGCGCGCGCTCGAAGATCGGGGAAAACTGGGCATATTAGGAAGCATCTGAAAGCTCTGCCAAAACTGGGAACCTCTGATCTAGATTTGAAATAAATTTGTCATTAGCATTCCATGTGGACATACTTTTCGACACATATACACTTCGGTATACCCATTCAAATCGAGATCTTTTCGTGTTTGTACTAAGGTAAGTCGACTTCATTCTTTTGTTGACCACAACCTCTAATGGAATCGTACTTCCACGACTCCTTAGTAAGTCTCGTCATAACATTCCATCATGCTATACTTCCATTCCCACTCAGGAGTCTCGAAAGATTGTAAAAGTCCTCTCGGCATGCATTGCGAACTCCTACTTATTAACACATCCAACACTTCCAACCTGTCCGACAATATCTACTTTCATATCGGTCTACCGTTCGAGCGACGCCGATTCGACTTGCTTCGCAATGTGCGGTCGGAAACGTAATTACTTTAGTGAATTTCAGACAAGGTTTCTTACCTGAGTACTACAACGTCAAGTACACTCAATCACTCTCGAAACTAGAGTGCTCTATCATCAGAGATTTGAAAGTTAGTCTCTTTTGTGGCACCCCGAACCCCCTTAGGTCGCCATAGGCACCTAATGCTACACTTAATCTCATCTCTTAGAAGAAGTGTCGTAAATCATGGACATTTTTTTTTTTTTGAAAACGGTCCCAGCGCGACTCATTAGCGGAAGCAAAATATAACATCACCATCTCCCCCTCCACAAACCATGATACAATTGCACACCACTAAACACCACATATAAAAAGATGAAGCCGAGCCACTTTTATTTACGTATTTTCAAGATGGATTTCACGGGTCGGTACACTCAAAAAGAAAGGCCAGGATTTTCATCTAGACTTGGCCACAACCCAAAAAGAGACAACTCGACCCCTATGTCTATTTCGTGTATGATCTTCCATCTACAAGTGTCGGCTATGTCCAAAAAGTTGCAGCTCCTACTTCTCACGCACGAGCCCTCACACCCATCCCGGTGCATCAGGCGGTGGCGGTGGCAACATCCCCCGCATCACTCCATCTCGACGAACGTGAACATATATGAACTCCTGAATGACAGGGCCCTCAGCTAGGCCCACGTCATACATCACTAAGGCGCGAACTCGAATAAATGTCAGTCCAGGAATGGTGGCACAGTCGATCTCCACACACTCGACCTCTACATCGGAAGGAAGACCGTAAAGACGCCCCGCGTGACAGCGAGGAGCGGCATCCTCGCTAATCTGAAATGTTGGTCCCCGAAGGGGTGAGTACAACCACTCAACAAGTAAAGGACCAATAAACCACACAACGCATCATGCCATACAATCATCACAATCATAGCATCACATGTCATACATGCATCCATGCACAACATACCATGGCATCATGCACATGTCATCATACCTCATGTACATACATCATCATACAGTCATTACCATCATGTCATACACTTACCATCATCATGTCACATGTACCATCATCATTGCCATGCATCCATGCATATAACATCATCATCATATCACATGTACCATCATCATTGCCATGCATCCATGCATATAACATCATCATCATATCACATGTACCATCATCATTGCCATGCATCCATGCATATAACATCATCATCATATCACATGTACCATCATCATTGCCATGCATCCATGCATATAACATCATCGTCATATCACATGTACCATCATCATTGCCATGCATCATATCATGCATATATCATCATGCATAATTCAATTTCAATTTTTTTTATCTTGGACCGCCACATTTCTCTTTCCGGGACCAATGTTTGCATCCCACATGTATCCAAGATACAATTCAGATCATCCGGCTCCCCACTCTCGGGCATCTCGTACCCCAACCGGCATCACGAGGACCCTCCGGCATTCAGCCATTCAAGGCCACCGGGCAACCGGCCGTACCCTTCTAGCCAGGCATCTCGCACCCAAACCGGCATCGCGAGGTATCCCTCGGCATAATTACCATGCCGAGCTTCCGGCTCCCCCACTCTCCGGGCATCTCGATACCACTCGGTCTCCCGAGGACCCTCCGGTATCCGGCCATTCATGACCACCGGGCAACCGGCCGTACCCTTCTAGCCAGGCATCCCGACACTCCGGGGCATCGTCGGCTCACACCTCCGACGGCCTTCTCATTTATCTCAATTCTCATCTTCAATTATAGCTCAATTTTAACATGGCATGTGATGTGATGGCATTCAAAAATCATATTCATCATTGAATTCATACATGCATCTCAATTCATTATCATGCATGCATCAAGACACCATCACCCAATCAATACAATTCATGGAGTCCATGCAAATTAAAATGGTCCATATTTCATGCCCTTTCTACAAAATTCCAGCATGTACCATTTTTAGAAAATATTTAAATTATATATATCCATAAGCTTCTCAAAAATCATGAGATCAAGGCATGTGATAGATAAGACAATAAGATAACAATTTCATGAAAAACACATGCCCAATAGAGTTCCACACAAGAAAATACGATTCTCACAGAACAGCATGCAATTTCGGATAGAAACAAAATGCACAGTTTCCGAAATAATTCAATTAAAATATCCAAACGACCTCCGAAAATTATGAAATTTTACCAGGTTATAGCTAAGACACTCAAGTATATTTTTCATGAGACTTCTAGGCGATATTCGTTTTAGATAATTTTCTATAGTCGTACGAAGCTTCTGGTTCTCATACCGAAACGTTCAGTGTATGTATCTCCGAAATATCGAGTTTTTACCCACTTATTCTACTTCGTTTCTTCTGAAATTTGGATATGTTTTACTTAAAGAGGTCCCCTACAACTTTCATTAAGGGATATAATTCAAATTTCCAGAGTATAGTCATCATATGGGTCCATGAAGTCTCGGGTGTCCAGTACCGCGTCTCCAGATTTACCGTCTTCAAGAGTAAGTCGATTCACTAGGCTATACTTGTTCATTTTACGTCAAATTTGAGTATGTTAGTCCTTAAGATGTTATCTACAAGTTTAATGAAGAACTCGAAGAGATTCTCTTAGTAAAAATCAACATGCAACCACAAATCTACCAAAAGGTCAGCGAAATCGTTCCAGATCTAGTGTCTTCGTAGGATGAGGGTTTGACCCCTTAAATCTCCATCCTTTTGTCTCAAATTTTATTATGTTGTAGTTTAAGATGTTGGAAACAACTTTCATGAAGGAATCAGAGTCAAAATCTAACTCGAAACATGCATGCAAGCCTTCACAAGATTCTGGGTCAGGCGGATCTCACGAAATCAGCAAGCAAAATCAAGAACAAATCACATTCTAGCTTCGGTTTTGCCTTCCCTATGATCCGAAACCTACCACCAACGAATCACACATGCAAGGGTGGAAATCAGTCCCAACTTGCCTCTAGAACCGAACGGAATGACAGCAAAAGGGACGGCACACCGGCGACGGACGGACGACGTGCGGGCGGCGACGGGCGACTCCTCCTCCCTCTCGGCGATTCCCTCTCTCTCTCGCAACTCACTCTCTCTCTCTCTTACCAACCGGCCACCCTCTCTCTCTCCTTTTGTTTCCCCAAATCCTCATCATTTGCAATCATCACTTGCCTCTCCAATGGCCAATGCATGAAGGCCTCCTCTTGCCACTTGTCATGACACATGCATAATGGGCTTGGGCTTGGGCTTCAATTGGAAGAAGTGGGCCGGCCACTCCTTCCCCTCCCCTTGGTCGACGGTCACCTCATGGGCCTCAATTGGGCCAGCCATTCGGCCCACCAAAGGCTCAAGCTATTGGGCCTAAGGCCCAACCTAAATAAAAAATCAATTTTACCCTTTCTTATTCTTTCTTTTAAGAATTTAAATTACCAAATTCCACATGGCCAAAATCTTGTAACATTTTATTTATAGAAACTTAGTCTATAAAGTGCATAGCCAAGCATAGATTATTCTCAATAATTTATCAAATTTAAAATCTCATGAACACAAGCATATATCACTTAGTCCTAAAAGGAGACTAATGGCTAAAGCATAAACCATAGGTAATTTCGTTACCTAATCATAGGCTTTAACACACCTTAGAGCTTGTCTTGGATTTTTTGGGATGCCACATCTTTCTTATCAGTATCCTCTTATAGGATTTTCTGAACATCCCGATTTGTCAACTAAAGCGTCTGATTCTAACTTGAATAACCGGTTAAAATTTTGAGGGCGGCTATAGAATTCAAAAGGTAGACTACCTCAAATTTGAAAACCAAATTTCGAACTTTCTCAAGTAAGTTCCATACTTTAACCAGCATATGCACCATTAAAGACTCTTGTCTCAACACATCAGTGACTTCTTTCTTTCCTCCAGGGTGATACCAGATAGCACCATCCTAGTCCTGCCAAGGTTCTGGTTCACGACACCGTCTCATATTCAACTCATTAGGTCTCAATTGGCGGGACGCGTATGCTATGATCTTATCATGTCGCATTAGTATGCACCTAGTCCTCTGCACGACATATCACTATAGATCTCGTTTCACTGATAACTGTTTCGGTCTTCATCGGGTCCACGGAAATTCTTTCACCATTCTCAAATGTCTCTTGTGCTCCTTAGCATCCCTCGAATGCACCAGAATGTCATTAAAAGACACAAGCACAACCGATCTAGATATTCCTTGCACACTCGGTTTACCAAATCCATGACAGCAGTTGGAGTGTTCACCAGGCCAAACGATCTTACAATACTCTCGTAATGACCATATCAAGTACGAAAAGCTGTCTTAAGTATAACCTCCTTCCTGGTTCTCAACTAACGACATCATGTTCTCAAGTCGATCCTTGAAAACATCGACGCTCTTGATCTCTGGTCACCCAATTCGTCGATCTTTTACAATGGACACTTGTCCTTGATCTTTGCCTAATTGAGTTGACGGTGGTCAATGTATACTCACAACGAACCATCTTTCTTTTTCTCACAAACAAAACTGATGTTCCCTCAAAGTAATACACTAGTATGGATGAATTCCTTATTCATCAATTCTCGCATCTGTGTCATCAGTTCTTCCAATTCAGACAACAATGTCTATAAATTCTCGGACTACTGAAATGTTCTCAATCTTCAGTTCTTCAATCTGTCTTATCTTATGTCAACTACCAAGTAACCTCGGCAACCTTCATCTAACAAATGGTTTGCCTTCAACCGACGAGATTAATGAAATCAAAGATTCTTTTCGTCTCCCAATAAACTCAACACTTTCCAAGTGCTAATGGACTAATTTGGATTACTCCATGACCAAAATTCGATACCACAAGATGCTCCATGAGCCCACTCTACTCATGTGGCGTCAAAGTTACACCTTATCAACTAGTCAAGTACCACTATTACTAGTGATTCTCCTCTTTTTCACTTTATTTCAACAAATTGAAATTCCACAGACTTAGTCCAAAACTGTGCTACGCTACTCTGATTGGGGTAGGGTCGGTTCCATTCCAGTATCTTTCGCCATCCTAGTGGCGTCTTAACTGCGGTAACGGTGTCTATGCTACTTTAGACTTTCACTGACAGTCCCTCACCCGATGGCCATGCTGGTCACAATCACAGCACGTTCTAACTATACCGGGATACTGGATTTATCCATGCTTCCTTCCACAATTTCAACACCCATCTGGTGAGTCTTTTATTTCCTGTCAGGTGCCAGTGTACACTCTTTCTCGTACCAGAGACCTATTCCACAAATCCACGGTGTGTTCTATGGCGCACTTCTTCTGATCTGTCCCATCAACGGTGACAGCAGTAACTGTTACCGAGGTTCTATCTGCCCGCCCAGACAGTCCATAAATCAAGGTCCGTGTCGGCGACACCTACCACAATTTCTTGTCCTCGGATGACACGAGACTGATCCCTACCATCTTCCATGGGAACAACATGTTCCATTTCGTCTCGGTGCAGACCTGACTATTCCACTCTTCCTATTGGGTGGAATATAACACTTTGCTCTCAATATCGATCTTTTCCCTAACCAACTTCCATTTCTATCTGGACTGAATCTTGACTCAGATACTATAGTCTGGCCTCTGATCACCACTCCAGGTGGGACCTCAAGAGAGGCGGCAACAACAGCAGCTCGATCCTGAGCTTGTTGGCTTAACCAGTTCCCAAGGAACACTAGCACCCGGACGATCCCGGCGAACCTAGGATCATTCAGTACTGCTACACTAGTACCGACCTGAGGCGGTACTCTTACACTCGCGCTGACCTAAGCCTATGCTCTGTCACAACCACCTTGGGTACCGATCCTTGTCGGCATTCTACCACGAGTCACAGAGGATACTGCCCTCTTACTAGGAGTCCTCAGCTCCTGATCACTCATGGCTCAGTCTTCTCTACTGAAACCTGCTTCCAATTCCATACCGAATTAGAAATAGAGCGATTCAAACAACAAGCAATTTTAGCACTCAGCTAACACAGACATGCACCAGCATGAATTTAAAGGTCTTTCCTACCACGATCCCATGTACCATCGCTCCTTATTACTCCAATCTTGAACATCACTCTGATACCACTTAAACGGGATGTCACGCCCCGATCCTCGAACGCGTGTCCATCCCTCACCTGGTCGATTTATAGCGACGTCCCAAGACGCATCGCCGATCCTTTTCATTTAATATGGGCATGCGGAAGCATATAATAAATCCCCAGACAATAAAATAATGGGATAGAAAAGTAGGGCTATATTTTTCATAACTGAAAAACCACAACCAAACTTTTATACACAGCAAACCACATAGTATATAATACAATACTATTCACAAGTTTGATCTACTATACATCCGATCACAACTCGTAGTTTGCAAAACAAGAGTGGGTTTCAGTCCTGCAGTCAGTCTTCATCTGGATTCTCCACCTGCTCAATGATCCTTCCTCCTTCCACGTTCCCACTGGAACCTACCGTAGGATACTCAGATGATCCTGGGCCTTCAAGGGCGGGGACCACTGGATCGATCACTTCTCCACCTCTAGGTTTTGCAATGCCCTCCCCATACACTACTTCCGAAGCATACACATGCACCTCAAACTCTGGTATTGGGCCCACTCTTCGCCCATCGCTATAATAGCGATACCATGCTCGGTGCTGATAGGGCACCCTTTGGGTTCTACCCACATCCACCCAGATGATGGATTTCACCATTACGTACACCAGGCCTTTAGCGTGCCCAGGCATCGGCGCGTAGAACCTCTCTTCGGTGATTTCCTTCGGCAAACCAGAACACATGGGAGGAGGTATAAGTGCTGCCATCTACAGGCCTGAAATGGTTATTTAATAACCAGTGAGACAACTTCTCAGCGAGTTCTACCTCCTAAAACCCGATTAGTAAACCAATACACTTGAGCTGCCTAAACACACACGGATCGGAGGACTTACCTTGGCCTCAGATTCCACTTGCATATTAGCACAGTTCAATAGGTACCCAAGCAATCACAGATCGATATCTCGATCAATCGACCTAGTCGATTACATGTCAATCTGACCATTCTCCATTCCTTTCAATCAATACCATACTTTCCGCACTATGGAATATCTAGTTGCCGAGCCCACGTGCATTCTCCAGGATGACATACCAATCCGAACCCACGTGCCTTCTCTAAGACGACGTACCTACTCATCAAACCCACGTACATTTTACAAGGCGGAATATCTAGTCATCGAGCCCACGTGCATTCTCTAGGATGACATACCGAGTCTCCGAGCCCATGTGCTGTCTCTAAGGTGACCTTTGCGCCAACATGACATTCTCAGTCCTTGGGCCCACGTGCCCCTTTCACGATGCCGTACTCAACATTGGACTCACGTGCATTCTCTCAGGCACTAGTTCGCCAAAGTGACGCATCAAATCACCGAGCCCACGTGTCTTTTCATGATGCCATACTGAAATTGATGGGCCCACGTGCATTCTCTTAGTCATGGATTCGCCAAAGTGATACATCAAATCGCCGAGCCCACGTGCCCTTTTTAGATGCCATACTTAATCACCAGTCTACTATCGATACTGACAGCCGATACCCGATCATTTCTCAATCAAATAATAAAAAATCAATCATTAGGAATGCATCTTAAAAATTCACCATTAAATCAATTCGGCATGATTCAAAGCTCAAATAAATAAACGGACTGCACCATGACAATCAGCATGAAATTCTGGTCGTCGACCATCCCGGTCTAATTTCCAGAAAATAATTAATTAATGAAATAGTTGCGAAAATTAATTAAATAAATACTAAAAATCCAATTTAGGCTCGTATCGCCTGATTGGAAGCCAAGACGGATCGGGAAAAATCCCGAGATACATTGAATAAATAGAAGTACGTCTCTACCTGCTAATTACATGAACCAAACGCCTAACATGCATCATCATTAACTAATAATCACTAATCTACTCTAATCTAACCACCTAATTGTACTTAATTAACACTAATCAACCCCTAAGCGTAATTAGCAAACTAAGCAGGGTTTAGTGAGCTAAACTCACCCGTTTTACAATCTGCTTGGATTGAAACGTCGGGAACGTCGCGTGAGACGTTTTTCTCAAAAGTGGGCCTAAGGTTCGTGACTTGGAACCACTTCAAAACAGCCTTAGAACCCTGCTGGAAAGCCACGAAATTCTGGTCTGATTGAGCTGCAAAAACAGACGCAAACAAGTCGGTTTGGTGCGGGAAGGCTCGGGGATGGACAACGGAATGGTTTCGGGTCCACACCGGCTGCCCGAGAGGCTTCCTCGATTACTTGCAGCAGCTAAACAGAGGCTTGGATGGCTGGACAGAGGGCTGAACGGCGTGAGGGAGGTGGGCAAGGGGCGGCGTGCGCGGCGGAGCACGTGCGGGCGGCGGCGCGCGAACCGGCGACAATGATGCGGGGATCCGGCTTTCAAGCAGCGTGCGGCTTTAGCTTCTTCTCCTCAGCTGCTGGTCACACAAATGGAGGGGGAAAGATCCTGACCACTTTGTCCCCATTGCTTCTTCGGTCCCGTGGTGCTGTCAGACCACTTTGACCAAGGGGACTATCTTGGTACACGGGATCGATCTTTTTGAACCACCTACTGAACCAGGCTTTCCACGTACGACACTTAGTCGTTCACGTCTGATTCTTCATGATTCAGTACGTGCGTTGGGCCAGGCTCATATGTCCTCAAGCTCGACACATGGAAGACGTCATGCACTTGCGCCAACCCCAGCGACAATGCAGGACGATACGTTAGGATCCTAATTCTTTCTCTAGAATCCCTAAGGAACCTACGTACCTCGGTCTCAGCTTTCGCTCCTTGTTGAAGTGCAAGGTATTCCTCATTGGCGACACCTTCAAAAAGATGCAATCACCAATTCGGAACTCTAAGGGCCTTCAATGTTCAACGATTCAACTTTTCTGGCAGTTCCGCGTGGTCTTTACTCCGACACTGATCGCGGCAATTGCAATCACCGATTATTGAGCTGACTCTGGCCTATGATCTTTCTTCTCACCACTGAGATTCTGCGCACTCTGCTATGCAAGCTTCAATAGGAAGCATCTGAAAGCTCTGCCAAAACAGGGAACCTCTGATTTAGATTTGAAGTAAATTTATCATTGGCATTCCATGTAGACATACTTTCTGACACGTATACACTTCGGTATACCCATTCAATTCGAGATCTTTTCGTACTGTACTAAGGTAAGTCGGCTCCATTCATTTGTCAACCACAACCTCAAATGGAATCAGTACTTCCCCGGCTCCTTAGTAAGTCTGTCATAACGTTCCATCATGTTATACTTCCATTCCCACTCAGGACTCTCGAATGATTGTAAAAGTCCTCTCGGCATGCATTATTGAACTGCTACTTATTAACACATCCAACACTTGCAACCTGTCCGACGATATCTACTTTCATATCGGTCTACCATTGGGAGCCGACGCCGATTCGACCTACTTCGCACTTTGTCGGCCGAAAACCGTAATTACTTCGGTGAATTTTAGACAAGGTTTCTTACCTAAGTGCTACAACGTCAAGTACACCGAATCACTCTCGGAACTTGAGTGCTCCATCATCAGAGATCTGAAAGTCAAGTCTCTTTCTTATCAGTATCCTCTTATCGGATCTTCTGAACATCTCGGTCTGTCAACCGAAGCATCTAATTCTAACTTCAATATCTAGTTCAATTTTGAGGGCGGCTATAGAATTCAAAAGGTAGCCTACCTCAAATTTGAAACCAAATTTCGAACTTTCTCAAGTAAGTTCTATACTTTAAACAACATATGCACCACTAAAGACTCTTGAGTCAACACATCAGTGACTTTTTTCTTTCCTCTAGGGTGATACCAGATAGCACCATCCTAGTCCCGCCAAGGTTCGGTTCACGACACCGTCTCATATTGAACTCGTTAGGTCTCAACTGGCGGGACACGTATGCTATGATCTCATCAGGTCGCATCAGTACGCACCTAGTCCTCGCACGACACATCACTATAGATCTCGTTTCACTAATAAGCTGTTTCGGTCTTCATTGGGTCCACGGAAATTCTTTCACCATTCTCGAGATGTCTCTTGTGCTCCTTAGCATTCCTCGAATGCACCAGAATGTCATTAAAAGACACGAGGACAACCGATCTAGATATTCCTTGCACACTCGGTTTGACAAATCCATGACAGTAGCTGGAGTGTTCACCAGGCCAAACGGTCTTACAATACTCTCGTAAAGACCATATCAAGTACAAAAAGTTGTCTTTAGTATAACCTCCTTCCTGGTTCTCAACTGACGACATCCCGTTCTCAAGTCGATCCTTGAAAACATCGATGCTCTTGATCTCTAGTCACCCAATTCGTCAAACTTTTACAATGGACACTTGTCCTTGATCTTTGCCTAATTGAGTTGACGGTGGTCGATGTATACTCACAACGAACCATCTTTCTTTTTCTCACAAACAAAGCGATGTTTCCCCAAAGTAATACACTAGTATGGATGAATTCCTTATTCATCAATTCTCGCATCTGTGTCATCACTTCTTTCAATTTAGACAACAATGTCTAAAAATTCTCGAACTACTGAAATGTTCTCAATCTTCAGTTCTTCAATCTATCTTATCTTATGTCAACTGCCAAGTAACCTCGGCAACCTTCGTCTAACAAATGGTTTGCCTTCAACCGACGAGATTAATGAAATCGAAGATTCTTTTCTACTCCCAATAAACTCGACACTTTCCAAGTGCTAATGGACTAAGCTGGATTACTCCATGATCAAAATTCAATACCACAAGATGCTCCATGAGCCTACTCTACTCATGTGGCGTCAAAGTTACACCTTATCAACTAGTCAAGTACCACTATTACTAGCGATTCCCCTCCTTTTCACTTTATTTCAACAAATTAAAATTCCATAGACTTAGTCCAAATCTCGCTGCGCTACTCTAAATTTTTTTTCTTTTCAAGCACGTTCTTCCTCTGATTGGGGCAGGGTCGGTTCCATTTAAGTATCTTTCGCCATCCTAGTGGCGTCTTAACTGCGGTAGCGGTGTCTATGCTACCTTAGACTTTCACTGACAGTCCCTCACTCGATGGCCATGCTGGTCACAATCACAGCACGTTCCAGCCATACCCGGACACTGATTTCATCCATGCTTCCTTCTACAAATTCGACATCTATCTAATGAGTCTTCTATTTCCTGTTAAGTGACAGCATACACTCTTTCTCGTACCAAAGACCTATTCCAAAAATCCACAGTGTGTCCTATGGCGCACTTCTTCTAATCTGTCTCATCGACGGTGACAGCAGTAACCGTTACCGAGGTTCCATCTGCCCGCGCGGACAGTCCATAATTCAATGTGCCGTACTGGCCTCTAAAGATGAGCACGGTCGAGAAGCCGATTCCTGGTCGAATTCTCAAGTTTATTTGCCTTAAAGTCCTTAATGGTTTCCTAAGATAGTCTAGTTATCTCGAGAGTGATCAGCTTTGAGAATAGCCCTATAGACGCGTCAATGAAATGCCCGATTTATTCAGTAGAAAACAGGATCGAAAATTCGGGATGTCATAACATGTCAATCGGACCATTCCTCGGTCACTTCCATCCATACTATACAATTCCCAGTATAATATATATAGTCACCGAGCCACGTACATTCTCTAAGGCAACCTCTATGCCAAGGCGACGTACTTAGTCACCGAAACACGTGCATTCTCTAAGGCAACGTATATGCCAAGGCGACGTACTTAATCACCGGCCCCGTTTGTTCTCTTAGGTGACTTATTCACCAAGGCGAAGTACTAATCGCCAAGCCACGTGCATTCTCTAAGGCGATATACCCAAATCACCGAGCCACGTGCATTCTCTAAGGCGACTTCTTCGCCAAGACGACGTACTATTCACCGAGCCACGTGCCATTTCAGGTGATGTATATAATCAACGATTCACGTGCATTCTCTAAGGCGACTTATACGCCAAGGCGACTTATCAGGTCACCAAGCCACGTCATACAGCATTTATTCACGTGCATTCTCTAAGGCGACTTATACACCAAGGCGACTGATCTGGTCACCGAGCCACGTCATACAGCATTCTTTAATCATCTTTTATCATACCCGATAAAATATCGTGCGTGGGCACACGGTTGGCCTTAGCCAAAATATAATATTTTCTTTTCCATAACTCCCACCATTTTCTGTCGTCCAATAAAACATTTTTGGCATTATCAACCGATGCCCGGTTATTTTTCAATTAGTAACCAAAATTATTTAATTTAGGAAATAAATCCCAAATTCACAAATAATTCATTTCAGCACAAAATAAAGCTCGATTAAATAAACGGGCTGCACCACAAAAATCAACATAAAATTCCGGTCGTCGACCATCCCGGTCTAATTTTCAGAAAAGAATTAATTAATTAAATAATTTCGAAAATTAATAAATAAATACAATAAATTCAATTTAGGCCCGTAATGCCTAATTGGAAGCCGATACGGACCCAGAAAATTTCCGAGACCCGTTCAATAATTACTCGAGCCTATTTACTCCTAATGACTATGTCTAACCATCTAACATGCATTAGTAAGTCACTAATTTAATTATTCTAAACTAATAGAACCTCGTAATCATGCTTAATTAACACTAATCAACCCCTAAGCATAATTAGCAAACTAAGCGGGGTTTAGTGAGTTAAACTCACCCATTTAACAATCCGCTCGGATTGAAACGTCGGGAACGTCGCGGCGGATGTTTTTCTCCGAAGCGGGCCTAAGGTCCGAGGCCCGTAAACACCTCGAAACGGCCTCCAAAGGTGCTGTGATACCCACTAAACTCCTTGTTGTTCTTGGCTGAAAATGAGAGGAAATTAGCTCGGTTTCAGCGGGAATTGATCGGGAAGGAGGAAATAGGCCAAATCGGGCCTAGATGTGAACTCACGGAGGTTAAACGGACTCAGGGCGACTCCGGATGAGTTGTAATAGGCCCGGAACAGTAGCTAGATGGCAAGAGGGAGGCGGCAAGGCACGACGTGCGCAGGTGGAGGCGAAGGCCGACGGCGTGGGTGGCGGGTGGCTCCGAGCGGCTCGGGCGACTCCGGTGGCCTTCCTCCGCTTCGTGGGTGTCGAGCAGCAACAAGAGAGGGGAGAGGAGGGTTTGGATAGTGGCTTGTGAGAAGGGAAGGGATGAGGAAAGAGATAAGAGGGAGGGTGGGCCACATGGTCATCATTTTCCACTAAAATATCTCTTCAAGACTCATTCTAGGCCAAGCACATCTCCTTGGCTCACATTGAGCCACACATGCACTCCTCACAACTCTTGGAATGGTGCATTTTGGCTAGGCTAAGGGGGGCACACGAATTTGGTATTCATCTCTCTCAATTGGACACCCAATTGTACTTGTTTCGTCAAGAACCGGCCTCAATAAAATCAATTGACCCTCCATTGATCAAATCGATATTTTTCCTCACCCATATATCCATCACACTTTGCAATTTTGCCATAAAAAACAATCCTTGGCTTTTTCCGTACAAAAATGGCCCTGCGACGACTTTTTCCCAAAAAGTGTCGGGTTGCGAAAAAATCTCCCGAGGCGAGTCGACACTCCTAGAATTTATTGTGACATGACAGAAACTTTAATTTCTTAAATCGGATTTGAATTCACGATTAATTTCCATTTGGCGCGTTTTTAGCGTGACCTAGGCTACTTGGTAACTTTCATAAATTTTTAGGGGAAATGACCCGTGGTCGATTTTTTCGAGCCACTATGAACCCACTCGACTCATTGGCGACTCTTAGTTGTCGTGAAAATCTCGAGGATTCAAATACGGACACAGGGTACCAAAACGATAGTAAAATTAGTCTAGTGCCGGTCGACGAGAATTTTCCAATTTAGTGATGTCACCCACGATTAGCCACACATCTCAGTCGAACCAACCTATATCTGATCTCAAATCGATTTATATATGTGCCGTAATGATCTCGACAGATGAGCACGGTCGAGAAGCCGATTCCTGAATGAATTCTCAAGTTTATTTGCCTTAAAATCCTTAATGGTTTCCCCGGATAGTCTAGTTATCTCGAGAGTGATCGTTCGAAACATGACTCTATAGGCGCGTCAATGAAATGCCCGATTTATTCGGTAAAGACGGGGTTGAAAATGCGGGATGTCACACTTCCTGTGGCGGCGGGGAGGTGGCGGTGGCAAGGGCTCGGCCCTCGGCCGCCCCTTCCTTTTAAAAAAAAAATATTTATTTATTTATTTTAAAATTTTTAAAAATTTTAAAATTTTTGTATTTTTATTTTTAAATGTTTTAAATAAATTTAGTTTTAAATTTAATTTAATTAATTTTATATTATTTTTTATCACATTAGCACCAAAATGATTTCGTTTTTGTATTGTCTAGCCACGTCGGCGTGCAAAACGACGCCATTTTCGCCGAAAAATCGCCACATCGGTATTTTGGCCGGATTTTTGCCGAAGTTGCACTTAAGTAATCCATTTTCCTCCGATTTTGGCACTTAAGTGTCACTTTCCTAACTTTTGGCACTTAAGTGTCCCTCCGTGCCAAGTTTTTGCACTTGGGCATACTTCTCCCAGTTTCTTCTCTATCATATTCACAAGAAATTATATAAATAATTCCTGAAGTTTGGTCAAATATGCAATATCTTCTCTCGGCTTTTAATTTATTTAATGTTGTCCATACACTTTAGTCCAATATGTGATGTGAAGTTTAATCTAGTCCCTGAACTTTACGAAGATATCCAATACTATCATTCCATTAACTTAAGTTCATGGATAATATTAAACATTCTCATATAGTTCAAGGAATTGGATTGAATATTTACCAAAATTTCAAGGATCATATTAAACAGATCAAAAGTTTAGGGATGATATTGTACATTAGACTAAAATTTCAAGAACTATATTGAACAAATGAAAAGCTAAGGGATGATATTTTATATTGGCCCAAACTTCATAAACTATTTCTGTCATTTTGATAGACGCGAAACTTTTACCTTTTCTTAACCCGAAACATTCAAAATTTTCTCACAACATACAAATACTGAATACGTAAATTCACAAACAAATTTATCATATGTTTTTTGAAATTTAAAAGATTTTTAAAAAATTAATTGAATAGCAAGAAATTGTTTTTTACTTTTAGAAAGCTTAACTAAACAGCCTCTTAACTTAGATGCTTAAAAGATGCCATAAAACATTGTTTGAAGCTTTCTAATATCTAGAATAACATTCATTTTTCCATTCGACCTTCATACAACCAAAATGCTTTAAGCACGTTAGACACATCACAAACAAATAAACAAGATCATTCCCGACTTCACATTTGTCGATGTGAGGAATAGACAAATAATTTGGTTCTCAAATTTATAGTATTTTCAGCATGTGAGCCCGAGCTTCGATTGAATTTTCTTTCTTATTGAGTTCAATCGACATTGGTTTTGGACAAACGGGTCCAATTGTACTAAAAGATTAAAAGGAATGACAATCGTGAATCCAATGGTAATGGGTCTTTGTACTGCAAATAATGTCCTCAAATCTTAGTGCTATCGTTTCCTATTTTCTTTTTGGCCGACAAGTGCTTGACTTACTCCTTTTGTTAGGCATCGCAACAACACATTGCGCTGGGAAATTGAGTGCAATTAAAAGAAGATAGCACGGAAGGAATTACCTTGGGAGCAGCCATATATTAATCTGGAGTGATAACTGATAAGCGTGAGCACCGGGAGGCTTGGTCACAGAGGTATTGGTTGCCTCAGAACCCTTGACAACATGTTTCTGATTTATTTTGACAAGTAAATGAGTTCCATTACGATAAACTAGTATAAATTAGCTTCCTGGAACACCCTGCTCAACCGAGGGAAAATAGTTGTATTAAAGGCATCAGCATAAGCTTCATTTGACTATGCTTCCTTGTTTAGGAATCCTCGTGTTGACTTGATCCTTTCTTTCAACTACCTAACATGCGGGGGTTTCTATTGTTTTGGATGATAAAGTTATTATGGGATTTTAAATCAGCCGAGGCTTGATCTTTTCCAAGGAAATACTTAATGCCATGCATGGGATTTGCATTGTGATGTGGGGTTGCAACATACATAAAAAGTGTAAGAGAAATCGAGAGGAAAACTTCTGTCACTGTCAGTAGTAGCCACTAGCCACCGGTGTGTCTTTTTCCCCCCTAGTTTGCAGACAAACTGCAGAATGGGTTGAATCTCGTCAAAATAGGGGAATTAGTTAGTAGTGAGGCTGACGTAGCTGGAAGGGCCAGAATGAACGGGATTTGTTTGTCCTTGTAGAGATCTTTCGAATACTTGCTCATAATTTCATCAACAGTTCTTAATTATGCATAACATTAGCCTGCATGGCGAATAGTATCTCGGTTAAAACACTGCTTGTATCACTTCTTCAGAATTATGCGAAAAGTCATACATTAACCTAACTGCAGTTCGCTCAAGAAGCACGGAGGAATCTTCAGTTAAAAATTCGCTTCAACTTCTCATTATCACAAACACTAAAATTTTGCTTTCAATTGCTTTGAAACATTCACTCACACTCATCAGTGCATAGAAGCATACATTGCAGGGGGTGTATAAGCCACCAGAGCCAACGAGTCGAGCACAACCAGCGCTGAAGAGAGAGAGAGAAGCATGAGCAAGTCCAGGCCAGCAAGCCTCGCTCCGACGGCTTGATCAAGGCGGGCGAATAGGGGACACGGGCTTACCTCGTGGGTGTGGCATCGCCCGCTGCAGTCGCTCGGCTAGTCAGGGAGAGTGGGCTTCACTAGGCGTCGCTGAGCCAACGTTCCTCTCCCTTAGATTCCTCTCTACCTCGGGCTCAATCGCGGATCTCCCTCACTCTCATTCAAGGCTCGCTCTCTCTCGGTTGCTTCCTCTTTCTCCGATCTCTCTCTCGGCCAAGAAGCAGAATACCAAGCTTCCCCTACGTCTAAAACTAAGGCCTAGAATCTGTTTGAGCCCACACCAACCCAAGCTCTCTCAATCAACCAAAAACCCAAATCTCATTAAACATACCAAGCCCATTGCTCACAACTCACGGCCACTTCAATGCCGACTTCTCCTCTCATGAATATGCACACGCTCTTTTCCCAGTAAAAGGAGAACACTCATGGATTGACAAATTGACACATTCGATCTTTAGACATAAAAATGTATAACCGCAAACTCAAATCTCAGGTAAACAAACGCGAACTAAATGATCTGAAGTCGAAAGTTATGATTTTTCTAAAAAATTTAGATGTTTTGATTCAAAAGACCCTCTTCGAACAAGGACACAGCTCTGTTTAGGCATTATCACGAACGCATGGCAGTCGGCCAGAATGCACAGCACAAAGAGAGGTCTACACAGGTTCGGTTCGAGCATTTCGTCAAGCACGTGGTGGGCAAGAAGTGAGGAGAACGACGCTGGCCACTTCTTAGGACTCGAACCCGGACCTAGACCCGAGCGAACACATGGAAATGCTCAACATCAAACAAATCGACTCAGTTGCACACAAAAAACTCAAGAATCAGAGACAACTCTCTCGGCTATTCTATCACCAAAACAGGATAGTGCTAAGAGGGTTCGTGGGGGATGAGTTTCAGCCACAAAAACCCCTACTCGGCTCGAAGACGGCGGCACGAGGGCCAGTTCGAGACAAATCGAACTTCAGTTGGCCGCCTCGCGATGTCTCCGAGCCGAGATCCTCGGGAACGGCGGGTTTGAACTGAAAAGAAACTCACCGGAAATGCCGAGGTTTGGGAACGACAAGTCTTGCGCTCGAGGGCGTCGGCTAGAGGTCGGCGACTGGCGTCGAGGATGGGCGAGCGATGCTCAACTCAGGCAGCTTCAAGCTCTCTCGCTCTTCATCTCACTCTCTATCCGTCTCTCTCTCTCTGAAAAAAAAAAAAAAAAAAAAAAACCCTTTGGCCGACTCTCCCTCTCTCGTTTTTAAGCACCGGCACGCATGGCCTCTGACGTCCCGGCTGTCCCTGGCCTGCCTGGCCCCGACCACCAACTCCCGGTCGACGCCATCTCTGCATCTTCTGGTCTCCTTTCCCGTGCCGTCCTCTCTGTCTCCTCCCTCACTCCAGCCAACGTTCAGGACAAAACGAAGGGAGCCAGAGAGAAAAGGAGAAGGCCGGGCTTGGCGGGAAAGAAAGAAAAAATGGGCTTGGCCTAAACGAGAAAGAGGAAGGAGAAGGAAAAGAAACAAGGCCGGGCTGGCCTGCCCCTGGCCCGGTTTCGCTGCTTCTTTTCTTTTTTCTTTTGAAAATAAATAATTTTTTTATTTTTAAAAAAAATATTGCAATGATAATAATAATTTTTTAAAATTTTTAATACTAGTGATGCAAACATTCCTAAGTGTCTATATGCAATGCAATTTGAATGGATATTATTTTTATTTAGGGATTAAAAATTAAATCCTAATTTTATATGTGATAAAGCCCCTAATAAAATTGTCAAATTTATGTGTCAATAATACTTAACCCATTTCTTAGATGGCTCGCCAACTCCAAAATTGTTTTTTTCTTTTATGAGGATCGAATTTATGGAAGATGTTCAGCATCATTGACCTCCCCAATTGTGAGAAGAAGGTCATCTGCATGGTATGTGCTATGAAATTATCTTTGTAACCTAATGGTAGGACGGGCCATGTGAAAAGGCACCGAGATAAATATTTTGCTGAAATGGTCAACCGGAGTTCTGCCACCTCTCTTGAAACGGGTCATTGAGATTTTTGTATTTTTTTTTTGTCTGTACTAAATGTTATAAAAGTGTATTTGTTTGTATTCTAGCGATGAAATAAATGTGTTTTTATCGGTCTGCTTAGTATGGTGTTTTTAATTATTAGGCTGTAATTTTTTTTATGGGATTGTATTTATCTACGTCTGATTCTTATGTACTTGGACTTCAATGGGCGCAAATTGTATGGTGTTATTTGATTTTATAATGAGATGTATTGATTTAAGTTTGAGTCTTTTGTACTACGTCATGTATTTCGTTTTTGTACTTGCTAGTTGTCATAATAATTTCCTCAGTATATATAACACCCTGGAAAAAATAATTTCATTATCAAGATGGTAACTTTAAAGGCTGATGCAGCAAGATTCATCGGTCCGATCCTTACTAATTATTGATATATCGGTTATAAGCACATTGCGCTAATTATGAAGAAAAAGAGATCAAATCCCCTTAGCAAGAACCAGTAGTCAGCAATGAGCAATGATATTCAGGGGGATTAATTTTGCTGAGCTATTATGCGAAAGTACTGAAAAAACGTTAGCTATCCTCTTCTCATGTGAAGCGAACCTAATGATCTTGAAATCATTAATCCCCAAAGTAATTGCAGATACATAAATTTGTGGTGGGATTGGACATGTAAAAAGGGCATTTTTAAATAAGTTCTTCAAATTATTTGGCCAAAAAAGAATTTCTTTAAATTAATTAACGTTTTTCGAAAACGTACGGAAGGGGAAGAAAAATAACTTTTTGTTCTCATCTTTATTGCTCATCTTCAAAGTTTTAAAAGTAGCGACTTTAATAACGTCAAATAGAGGGTGAACGACGAATTGCACAATCAATCTGAAATCAATCGTTTATAGTTTTCCAATTTCAAGTCAAAATGACGAGTGCAAAATTCACGTACTTTTCTCCATCAAACATTAGCTTTCTTATATTGATGTCAATGCCAAATTTAATTTAAATTAATCATTGAAAGAATGAAAATAAACATATAAAAATATATTAGCATCTCATTGGACCAACAGAAAGTTTTAGGACGATAGTGCACACCAATGAAAAGTAAGATGAATGACCAAATTGAAAGTTCAATTATGACACTATATATCAATTAATTGCACAGGCTACTGGATTTATTATCTCTTCTAGCAATAAAACTTACATGTTGTTACATCTCGATTGAAAGAAGGAAAAGATGTCAATGTTATGCATTTTGCAAATTCACTTGCTGATTGCTTTGCAAAAAGTTGGAAATAATCATGAAATTAGATCTCCCCGAAAGCCGTCCCTAATTATTTTTGGTGCCACGATTCCATACTTAAACATTGCACTATTCATGCAACGTTGAAGCTAGCTCTGCAGTGAACATCGTAAATCACACAATTAGGATTAGTGAGAGCTAAGAAAGTATTTAAAAGCCAATCATCATCATGATTAAAGATCAAACACAATAGCACATGAAAAAGTAACTTCAAAACTTACCAAATCCTGTGGATGCTCCAAATTTCCTAACATTGTGATCGTGAAGTTGCTCTAAGGTGATAGTAGAAAGTGGCGTTTCTAGGGGTACTTGAATGCAAGGCTCATGCGAGACTTGTCCCATAGTCGGTCGAAGCCGCGGATCCGCTTGCAAGCACATGAACGCTAGCTTAGATATTGAGACTACGTCTTGCGCATCTCGAAGACAAAGTCTAGAAGGCGAGAGACGTTGATCCAACACATCCTTCAACAATATCGGGGATTTAGTTTGGGTGGATGATGAACATTCCCCAAAGATATGATCTCGTGGATGCTTTCCCATGATTGTCTCTAATGCGACGACTCCAAAGCTATATACATCACACTTTTCGGTAGGAATCAAAGAATAAGCCAGCTCTGCGAGTGGGAATTCACAGTTTGTTTCATAACCTTGATCATACGTTGTTTTCAAATTGACAACATTGCTTTCCATGAGGTAACAGTTACAAGTACAAATTTCTACTTAATCTATGCTTACAACACTGATTTGAGCATGGGAGTTTATGCTTCGAGGGCGTTCAAAGGATTTTGTTTGATGCTCGCGTCATTTAGGTAACACAAATTTCATATCCTTGAGATGGATCAACTATAATTTTTGCCTCTTTTGCCAATTCTTCCTTATTAGGAAAGTAGAAGGCTTTCTAATCAACATTGAACTTGAATGCTATAAATGCAAAATCAAATTTCCATGAGAAGATTAAATAACAAAAGAAGGGATGTTTGACACTAAATGCTGGCGAAATTGAAAAAATTACGAAGTACCTGGCGCAATATACCCTATGGTGCCAACAACAATAGTCCAGTTTGATGAATCCGGCCTCAATAGTCTTGTAGTGCCAAAATCAGAAACACGAGCCTCATAATTGCAATCCAATAGAACGTTGTTCTTGGTCAAGTCTCGATGAATCAAAAGAGGTGAACATTCGTGATGCATATAGGACGAGCATCCGCAACTCCTCAAACCACATTTACCCTCTTGTCCCAATGAAATTCTACTACTCTTTCATTATCGTTCAAAAGTGTTCTCAAGCTTCCTCTTTCCATGTACTCATACATCAAAAAATAACATTGGACATGAGAGCAGAAGTCATAAAATTTCACGATATTACGATGGCGTAGATTTTTTAAGGCTTGAATTTCCCTTTCAAATGGTATCAAATCAACAATCTCACTATCGTCCTGGGATGATGAGGCTTGCTTTATAGCAAAGGTTTGACCTTCCGATATATAGGCTTTATAAACAATTCCATATGCTCCTTCGCCCACATAGTACTTCGAGTCAAATCCTTCTGTGGCCTTGGAGATTCGATTATAGAAAACTTTGCCATCATAACTCAAAATATGCATGAAATCCAAATCATTTGCCCGTTCATTGTTCTCTCTCTTGATAATTCTTCTTCGATGATGATTGATGATTATAAGAACGACCAAGGTGCAAGAGAGAAGGAAAGTTCCCAACAACAAGAAAAAAGAGGATAATTGAGATTCTAACTCTAACATGGGAATTGGGTTTCTTGCTCTCAATAGAATTGCATTTCGGTAGACCACTAACATTTCCACAGAGCCCTTTGTTATGCTGCACTGCCTCAAATGGAGCCTCATTGAAAGCTTTGATATTTGGGAGAGGACCTTCCAGGTTATTGTATGATAAATCGATGGAAGCTAAGGCTGACATATCACTAAAAGTACCTGGAATGGAACCAGAAAGGCTGTTGTGGGAGATATTTAGAACTTGTAGCATTCTCAATTGTCCAAGTACTCCCGGTATGTTTCCAGTCAACAAATTATGACTTATGTCAAGAACCTCAAGGAACTGTGTATTGCCTATCTCTGGAGGAATGGTTGTCCAAAGTTTGTTTTTGCTCATGTTCAAGGTCAACAAGCTTTTGCATGAGTCTAGCTGCACTGGCATCAATCCGCTCAAATTGTTTGATGCCAAGTTCAGATGTGCTAGATGAGATAAAACTCCAATCTCAGTCGGGACATTTTCTGTGATAACACGTTGCTTAGATCGAGTTCGAACAACATCGGTAGACTTTCCAATTCCCTTGGAATCTCCCCACTTAAAAAATTTGAAGAAAGTTTTAGTAGTTGTAAGCTGAGCCATCTTTCCAAATGTTGCAGGTACCTCACCAGAAATTTTGCTGTTTGATATCCTTAAACTCGTCAAGTTAGGACAACGCTCCCAATTTCCATGAAAGTTCACCGTTCAAATTATTGTGGCTTAAGTCCACATAATATAGATGTGGATATATTCCGAAAGCTTCTGTTATGCTTCCAATAAGTTTGTTTGCCTCTAGCCTCAATCTAATTAATGTACTACAACTCTCTAAGCTTGTTGGGATGGGCCTTGTGAAATAATTTTTGAAGGCAGCGAAATATACTAATGATCTCCCAAGGCACACATCTTTTGGCAATTCCCCCTCTAGTTCATTGTCACTCGTATCCAAGAGAATAAAATTGGTTAACCTATTAAATTCGAAGGCAAGGACCCAAAGAACATGTTGTCCCAAATCATTAATATAGTTAAATTGGCCAAGCTTGCGACTGATTTAGGGATTGGACCGGCCAAATTATTTTCGGAAAGGCTAAGAGAAGACAGACTTGACAAGTTTCCGATGGAATGAGGAATTGAGTCGGTGAGATTGTTGGATGACAAGTCAAGTGTATGGAGAGAAGCGAGCCTCACGATTTTTGAAAGAATGGATCACGACAATCTATTTCCCCGTAGGTAAAGAAGCATCACGCTCCTCAAGTTGCATATTTCTTGTGGAATGGAACCAGAGATGGCATTCTGTGAAATGTCAAATTTGCTTAAATTTGACAAGTTTCCGATGGAATGAGGAATTGAGCCGGCGAGATTGTTGGATGCCAGGTAAAGTGTATGGAGAGAAGTGAGTCTCGCGATTTCTGAAGGAAAGGATCCTGACAATCTATTTCCCCATAGGGAAAGAAACGTCAAGCTCCTCAAGTTGCATATTTCTTGTGGAATGGAACCAGAAATGGCATTCTGTGAAATGTCAAATATGCTTAAGTTGCCCACTTCTCCAAGAGAAGTAGGAATTGGACCGGCCAAATTATTTTGGAAGAGGTTAAGCATAGATAAATTTGACAAGTTTCCGATGGAATGAGGAATTGAGCCGGTGAGATTATTGGATGATAGGTGAAGTTTATGGAGAGAAGTAAGTCTCACGATTTCTAAAGGAATAGATCGACAATCTAGTTTCCCATAGGGAAAGAACCGTCAAGCTCCTCAAGTTGCATAGTTCTTGTGGAATGGAACTAGAAATGGCATTCTGTGAAATGGATAATATGCTTAAATTTGACAAGTTTCCGATGGAATGAGGAATTGAGCTGGTGAGATTGTTGGATGACAGGTCAAGTGTATGGAGAGAAGTGAGTCTCGTGATTTCTAAAGGAATGGATCTTGACAATCTATTACCCCATAGGGAAAGAACCGTCAATCTCCTCAAGTTGCATATTTCTTGTGGAATGGAACCAGAAATGGCATTCTGTGAAATGTCAAATATGCTTAAGTTGCCCACTTTTTCAAGATTATTTTGGAAGAGGTTAAGCATAGATAAATTTGACAAGTTTCCGATGGAATGAGGAATTGAGCCGGAGAGATTGTTGGATGAAAGGTGAAGTTTATGGAGAGAAGTTAGTCTCGTGATTTATGAAGGAATAGATCGACAATCTACTTTCCCATAGGTAAAGAACCGTCAAGCTCCTCAAGTTGCATATTTCTTGTGGAATGGAACTAGAAATGGCATTCGGTGAAATGTCAAATATGCTTAAATTTGACAAGTTTCCGATGGAACGAGGAATTGAGCCGGTAAGATTATTGGATGACAGGTCAAGTGTATGGGGAGAAGTGAGTCTCGCGATTTCTAAAGGAATGGATCTTGACAATCTATTTCCCCGTAGGGAAAGAACCGTCAATCTCCTCAAGTTGCATATTTCTTGTGGAATGGAACCAGATAAATTATTTTGCGAAATTCTTAGTTTGACTAAATTGCTTGATTTTCCAAGAGAGGTAGGAATACGTCCACTCAAGTTGTTGGCACAAAGGTACAAATAATGAAGACTCTCCAACATACCTATACTTGGAGGAATTTCCCTGGACAGTTCATTGAAGCGAAGATCAAGAGAGTTGAGTTTGGAAAGGTTACCAATACTTGAGGGGATGGAGCCATAGATCGAGTTGTTGGAGAGTTCAAAGCTAACCACACTGGTTAAGCACGAGAAGTCAAGGCCATCTAGAGTTCCTCTCAAACCGACATAGGAAAGATTTAGATGGATGATGACTCCATAGTAGTTGCAAGCGACACGGTAAAGCGGTAAAGCCATGCCATGAATAGAGGAGAGATTGGCTATGGTTGTCAAAAGTAGATTTCCAATTCAAGAGAGCCTCTACTTCATCCTTATTCTCGGTCATGTGGATAGTGGATAAAGAAGTGGAGGAAGTGGAAACGCTTGCCCCCTGAAGTGAAGTGGTGCCGACCAAGAAGAGCAAGGAGAAGAAGAAGAAGAAGACATATAAAGGAGACAGGATGGACAGCAATAATGAAGAAACCATGATTTTGGGGGGTATGGACAGTTTTTGGGAGGTGGAAGATGGTTCAAGTCTACATAACGTTAGCAAGATGGATGACATATTTATAGATGGAATGCCATTCCTGAAGCTCCTCAGTTGAGGCCAATGCCTTAAAGTTGAAATCATTTTAGGACATGGAAGATGGTTCAAGTCTACGTAACATTAGCAAGATGGATGACATATTTATAGATGGAATGTCATTCCTGAAGCTCCCCAAGTCTACATAACGTTAGCAAGATGGATGACATATTTATAGATGGGATGTCATTCCTGAAGCAACTCAATGGAGCTTCCTCTTCCCACATAATTCCTTTTTTTTTCTGTGAAATTTTTAGTTTGAAATCATTTTAAAAGAGATTACATTTCGAAAGGAGTGCAACTCATATGTGAAATTTTTAGTTTGAAATCATTTTAATAAATCCAGTAGCCTGTGCAATTAATTGATAGATAGTGTCATAATTGAACTTTCAATTTGGTCATTCAACTTACTTTTCATTGATGTGCACTATCGTCCTCAAACTTTTGGTTGGTCCAATGAGATGCTAATATATTTTGATATCTAATATATTTTGATATTTTTTTTTCATTCTTTCAATGATTAATTTAAGTGAAATTTGGCATGGACATCAATATAAGAAAGCTAATGTTTGATGGAGAAAAGTACGTGAATTTTGCACTCGTCATTTTGACTTGAAATTGGAAAACTATAAAAAAATTGATTTCAGATTGATTGTGCAATTCGTCGTTCACTCTTTTCCGCTATTTGACATTATTAAAGTCGGTACTTTTAAAACTTTGAAGATGAGCAATAAAGATAAGAACAAAAAAATATTTTTCTTCCCCTTTCGAACGTTTTCGAAAAACGTTAATTAATTTAAAGAAATTATTTTTTGGCCAAATAATTTGAAGAACTTATTTAAAAATGCCCTTTCTACACGTCCAATCCCACCACAAATTTATGTATCGGCAATTACTTTGGGGATTAACGATTTCAAGATCATTAGGTTCGCTTCACATGAGAAGAGGATAGCTAACGATTTTTCAGTACTTTTGCGTAATAGCTCAGCAAAATTAATGTCCCTGAATATCATTGCTCATTGCTGAATACTGGCTCTTGCTAAGGGGATTTGATCTCTTTTTCTTCATAATTAGCGCAATGTGCTTATAACCGATATATCAATAATTAGTAAGGATCGGACCGATGAATCTTGCTGCATCAGCCTTTAAAGTTACCATCTTGATAATGAAATTATTTTTGCCCGGGTGTTAAATATACTGAGGAAATTATTATGACAACTAGCAAGTACAAAAACGAAATACATGACGTAGTACAAAAGACTCAAACTTAAACCAATACATCTCATTATAAAATCAAATAACACCATACAATTTGCGCCCATCGAAGTCCAAGTACATAAGAATCAGACTTAGATAAATACAATCTCATAAACAAAATTACAGCCTAATAATTAAAAACACCATACCAAGCAGACCGATAAAAACACATTTATTTCATCACTAGAATACAAACAAATACACTTTTATAACATTTAGTACAGACAACAACAAAAAAAAAATATACAAATCTCAATGACCCGTCCGGTTGACCATTTCAGCAAAATATTTATCTCGGTGCCTTTTCACATGGCCCGTCCTACCCTTTTCACATGGCCCGTCCTACCATTAGGTTCCAAAGATAATTTCATAGCACATACCATGCAGATGACCTTCTTCTCACAATTGGGGAGGTCAATGATGCTGAACATCTTCCATAAATTCGATCCTCATCGAAATTTGTTTTTTTTTTTTTTTGGAGTTGGCGAGCCATCTAAGAAATGAGTTAAGTATTGTTGACACATAAATTTGACAATTTTATTAGGGGCTTTATCACGTACAAAATTATGATTTAATTTTTAATCCCTAAATGAAAATAATATCCATTAAAATTGCATTGCATATAGACACTTAGGAATGTTTGCATCACTAGTATTAAAAATTTTAAAAAATTATTATTATCATTACAATCTTTTTAAAAAAATAAAAAATTATTTATTTTTAAAAGAAAAAAAAAAAAGCAGCGAAACCGGGCTAGGGGCGGCCGGCCCGGCCTTCTTTCTTTTCCTTCTTCTTCCTCTTTCGTTTAGGCCAAGCCCATTTTTTCTTTCTTTCCCGCCAAGCCCGGCCTTCTCCTTTTCTCTCTAAATCCCTTCCTTTTGTCTGAATGTTGGCTGGAGTAAGGGAGGAGACGAGAGAGGACGGCATGGGAAAGGAGACCGAGAAGATGCGAGAGAGGGGGTCGACCGGGAGTT
>CM029504.1:30741239-30753739 GCA_017140595.1 Eucalyptus curtisii | reverse complement strand
TTTAGGGTTTAGGGTTTAGGGTTTAGGGTTTAGGGTTTAGGGTTTAGGGTTTAGGGTTTAGGGTTTAGGGTTTAGGGTTTAGGGTTTAGGGTTTAGGGTTTAGGGTTTAGGGTTTAGGGTTTAGGGTTTAGGGTTTAGGGTTTAGGGTTTAGGGTTTAGGGTTTAGGGTTTAGGGTTTAGGGTTTAGGGTTTAGGGTTTAGGGTTTAGGGTTTAGGGTTTAGGGTTTAGGGTTTAGGGTTTAGGGTTTAGGGTTTAGGGTTTAGGGTTTAGGGTTTAGGGTTTAGGGTTTAGGGTTTAGGGTTTAGGGTTTAGGGTTTAGGGTTTAGGGTTTAGGGTTTAGGGTTTAGGGTTTAGGGTTTAGGGTTTAGGGTTTAGGGTTTAGGGTTTAGGGTTTAGGGTTTAGGGTTTAGGGTTTAGGGTTTAGGGTTTAGGGTTTAGGGTTTAGGGTTTAGGGTTTAGGGTTTAGGGTTTAGGGTTTAGGGTTTAGGGTTTAGGGTTTAGGGTTTAGGGTTTAGGGTTTAGGGTTTAGGGTTTAGGGTTTAGGGTTTAGGGTTTAGGGTTTAGGGTTTAGGGTTTAGGGTTTAGGGTTTAGGGTTTAGGGTTTAGGGTTTAGGGTTTAGGGTTTAGGGTTTAGGGTTTAGGGTTTAGGGTTTAGGGTTTAGGGTTTAGGGTTTAGGGTTTAGGGTTTAGGGTTTAGGGTTTAGGGTTTAGGGTTTAGGGTTTAGGGTTTAGGGTTTAGGGTTTAGGGTTTAGGGTTTAGGGTTTAGGGTTTAGGGTTTAGGGTTTAGGGTTTAGGGTTTAGGGTTTAGGGTTTAGGGTTTAGGGTTTAGGGTTTAGGGTTTAGGGTTTAGGGTTTAGGGTTTAGGGTTTAGGGTTTAGGGTTTAGGGTTTAGGGTTTAGGGTTTAGGGTTTAGGGTTTAGGGTTTAGGGTTTAGGGTTTAGGGTTTAGGGTTTAGGGTTTAGGGTTTAGGGTTTAGGGTTTAGGGTTTAGGGTTTAGGGTTTAGGGTTTAGGGTTTAGGGTTTAGGGTTTAGGGTTTAGGGTTTAGGGTTTAGGGTTTAGGGTTTAGGGTTTAGGGTTTAGGGTTTAGGGTTTAGGGTTTAGGGTTTAGGGTTTAGGGTTTAGGGTTTAGGGTTTAGGGTTTAGGGTTTAGGGTTTAGGGTTTAGGGTTTAGGGTTTAGGGTTTAGGGTTTAGGGTTTAGGGTTTAGGGTTTAGGGTTTAGGGTTTAGGGTTTAGGGTTTAGGGTTTAGGGTTTAGGGTTTAGGGTTTAGGGTTTAGGGTTTAGGGTTTAGGGTTTAGGGTTTAGGGTTTAGGGTTTAGGGTTTAGGGTTTAGGGTTTAGGGTTTAGGGTTTAGGGTTTAGGGTTTAGGGTTTAGGGTTTAGGGTTTAGGGTTTAGGGTTTAGGGTTTAGGGTTTAGGGTTTAGGGTTTAGGGTTTAGGGTTTAGGGTTTAGGGTTTAGGGTTTAGGGTTTAGGGTTTAGGGTTTAGGGTTTAGGGTTTAGGGTTTAGGGTTTAGGGTTTAGGGTTTAGGGTTTAGGGTTTAGGGTTTAGGGTTTAGGGTTTAGGGTTTAGGGTTTAGGGTTTAGGGTTTAGGGTTTAGGGTTTAGGGTTTAGGGTTTAGGGTTTAGGGTTTAGGGTTTAGGGTTTAGGGTTTAGGGTTTAGGGTTTAGGGTTTAGGGTTTAGGGTTTAGGGTTTAGGGTTTAGGGTTTAGGGTTTAGGGTTTAGGGTTTAGGGTTTAGGGTTTAGGGTTTAGGGTTTAGGGTTTAGGGTTTAGGGTTTAGGGTTTAGGGTTTAGGGTTTAGGGTTTAGGGTTTAGGGTTTAGGGTTTAGGGTTTAGGGTTTAGGGTTTAGGGTTTAGGGTTTAGGGTTTAGGGTTTAGGGTTTAGGGTTTAGGGTTTAGGGTTTAGGGTTTAGGGTTTAGGGTTTAGGGTTTAGGGTTTAGGGTTTAGGGTTTAGGGTTTAGGGTTTAGGGTTTAGGGTTTAGGGTTTAGGGTTTAGGGTTTAGGGTTTAGGGTTTAGGGTTTAGGGTTTAGGGTTTAGGGTTTAGGGTTAGGGTTTAGGGTTTAGGGTTTAGGGTTTAGGGTTTAGGGTTTAGGGTTTAGGGTTTAGGGTTTAGGGTTTAGGGTTTAGGGTTTAGGGTTTAGGGTTTAGGGTTTAGGGTTTAGGGTTTAGGGTTTAGGGTTTAGGGTTTAGGGTTTAGGGTTTAGGGTTTAGGGTTTAGGGTTTAGGGTTTAGGGTTTAGGGTTTAGGGTTTAGGGTTTAGGGTTTAGGGTTTAGGGTTTAGGGTTTAGGGTTTAGGGTTTAGGGTTTAGGGTTTAGGGTTTAGGGTTTAGGGTTTAGGGTTTAGGGTTTAGGGTTTAGGGTTTAGGGTTTAGGGTTTAGGGTTTAGGGTTTAGGGTTTAGGGTTTAGGGTTTAGGGTTTAGGGTTTAGGGTTTAGGGTTTAGGGTTTAGGGTTTAGGGTTTAGGGTTTAGGGTTTAGGGTTTAGGGTTTAGGGTTTAGGGTTTAGGGTTTAGGGTTTAGGGTTTAGGGTTTAGGGTTTAGGGTTTAGGGTTTAGGGTTTAGGGTTTAGGGTTTAGGGTTTAGGGTTTAGGGTTTAGGGTTTAGGGTTTAGGGTTTAGGGTTTAGGGTTTAGGGTTTAGGGTTTAGGGTTTAGGGTTTAGGGTTTAGGGTTTAGGGTTTAGGGTTTAGGGTTTAGGGTTTAGGGTTTAGGGTTTAGGGTTTAGGGTTTAGGGTTTAGGGTTTAGGGTTTAGGGTTTAGGGTTTAGGGTTTAGGGTTTAGGGTTTAGGGTTTAGGGTTTAGGGTTTAGGGTTTAGGGTTTAGGGTTTAGGGTTTAGGGTTTAGGGTTTAGGGTTTAGGGTTTAGGGTTTAGGGTTTAGGGTTTAGGGTTTAGGGTTTAGGGTTTAGGGTTTAGGGTTTAGGGTTTAGGGTTTAGGGTTTAGGGTTTAGGGTTTAGGGTTTAGGGTTTAGGGTTTAGGGTTTAGGGTTTAGGGTTTAGGGTTTAGGGTTTAGGGTTTAGGGTTTAGGGTTTAGGGTTTAGGGTTTAGGGTTTAGGGTTTAGGGTTTAGGGTTTAGGGTTTAGGGTTTAGGGTTTAGGGTTTAGGGTTTAGGGTTTAGGGTTTAGGGTTTAGGGTTTAGGGTTTAGGGTTTAGGGTTTAGGGTTTAGGGTTTAGGGTTTAGGGTTTAGGGTTTAGGGTTTAGGGTTTAGGGTTTAGGGTTTAGGGTTTAGGGTTTAGGGTTTAGGGTTTAGGGTTTAGGGTTTAGGGTTTAGGGTTTAGGGTTTAGGGTTTAGGGTTTAGGGTTTAGGGTTTAGGGTTTAGGGTTTAGGGTTTAGGGTTTAGGGTTTAGGGTTTAGGGTTTAGGGTTTAGGGTTTAGGGTTTAGGGTTTAGGGTTTAGGGTTTAGGGTTTAGGGTTTAGGGTTTAGGGTTTAGGGTTTAGGGTTTAGGGTTTAGGGTTTAGGGTTTAGGGTTTAGGGTTTAGGGTTTAGGGTTTAGGGTTTAGGGTTTAGGGTTTAGGGTTTAGGGTTTAGGGTTTAGGGTTTAGGGTTTAGGGTTTAGGGTTTAGGGTTTAGGGTTTAGGGTTTAGGGTTTAGGGTTTAGGGTTTAGGGTTTAGGGTTTAGGGTTTAGGGTTTAGGGTTTAGGGTTTAGGGTTTAGGGTTTAGGGTTTAGGGTTTAGGGTTTAGGGTTTAGGGTTTAGGGTTTAGGGTTTAGGGTTTAGGGTTTAGGGTTTAGGGTTTAGGGTTTAGGGTTTAGGGTTTAGGGTTTAGGGTTTAGGGTTTAGGGTTTAGGGTTTAGGGTTTAGGGTTTAGGGTTTAGGGTTTAGGGTTTAGGGTTTAGGGTTTAGGGTTTAGGGTTTAGGGTTTAGGGTTTAGGGTTTAGGGTTTAGGGTTTAGGGTTTAGGGTTTAGGGTTTAGGGTTTAGGGTTTAGGGTTTAGGGTTTAGGGTTTAGGGTTTAGGGTTTAGGGTTTAGGGTTTAGGGTTTAGGGTTTAGGGTTTAGGGTTTAGGGTTTAGGGTTTAGGGTTTAGGGTTTAGGGTTTAGGGTTTAGGGTTTAGGGTTTAGGGTTTAGGGTTTAGGGTTTAGGGTTTAGGGTTTAGGGTTTAGGGTTTAGGGTTTAGGGTTTAGGGTTTAGGGTTTAGGGTTTAGGGTTTAGGGTTTAGGGTTTAGGGTTTAGGGTTTAGGGTTTAGGGTTTAGGGTTTAGGGTTTAGGGTTTAGGGTTTAGGGTTTAGGGTTTAGGGTTTAGGGTTTAGGGTTTAGGGTTTAGGGTTTAGGGTTTAGGGTTTAGGGTTTAGGGTTTAGGGTTTAGGGTTTAGGGTTTAGGGTTTAGGGTTTAGGGTTTAGGGTTTAGGGTTTAGGGTTTAGGGTTTAGGGTTTAGGGTTTAGGGTTTAGGGTTTAGGGTTTAGGGTTTAGGGTTTAGGGTTTAGGGTTTAGGGTTTAGGGTTTAGGGTTTAGGGTTTAGGGTTTAGGGTTTAGGGTTTAGGGTTTAGGGTTTAGGGTTTAGGGTTTAGGGTTTAGGGTTTAGGGTTTAGGGTTTAGGGTTTAGGGTTTAGGGTTTAGGGTTTAGGGTTTAGGGTTTAGGGTTTAGGGTTTAGGGTTTAGGGTTTAGGGTTTAGGGTTTAGGGTTTAGGGTTTAGGGTTTAGGGTTTAGGGTTTAGGGTTTAGGGTTTAGGGTTTAGGGTTTAGGGTTTAGGGTTTAGGGTTTAGGGTTTAGGGTTTAGGGTTTAGGGTTTAGGGTTTAGGGTTTAGGGTTTAGGGTTTAGGGTTTAGGGTTTAGGGTTTAGGGTTTAGGGTTTAGGGTTTAGGGTTTAGGGTTTAGGGTTTAGGGTTTAGGGTTTAGGGTTTAGGGTTTAGGGTTTAGGGTTTAGGGTTTAGGGTTTAGGGTTTAGGGTTTAGGGTTTAGGGTTTAGGGTTTAGGGTTTAGGGTTTAGGGTTTAGGGTTTAGGGTTTAGGGTTTAGGGTTTAGGGTTTAGGGTTTAGGGTTTAGGGTTTAGGGTTTAGGGTTTAGGGTTTAGGGTTTAGGGTTTAGGGTTTAGGGTTTAGGGTTTAGGGTTTAGGGTTTAGGGTTTAGGGTTTAGGGTTTAGGGTTTAGGGTTTAGGGTTTAGGGTTTAGGGTTTAGGGTTTAGGGTTTAGGGTTTAGGGTTTAGGGTTTAGGGTTTAGGGTTTAGGGTTTAGGGTTTAGGGTTTAGGGTTTAGGGTTTAGGGTTTAGGGTTTAGGGTTTAGGGTTTAGGGTTTAGGGTTTAGGGTTTAGGGTTTAGGGTTTAGGGTTTAGGGTTTAGGGTTTAGGGTTTAGGGTTTAGGGTTTAGGGTTTAGGGTTTAGGGTTTAGGGTTTAGGGTTTAGGGTTTAGGGTTTAGGGTTTAGGGTTTAGGGTTTAGGGTTTAGGGTTTAGGGTTTAGGGTTTAGGGTTTAGGGTTTAGGGTTTAGGGTTTAGGGTTTAGGGTTTAGGGTTTAGGGTTTAGGGTTTAGGGTTTAGGGTTTAGGGTTTAGGGTTTAGGGTTTAGGGTTTAGGGTTTAGGGTTTAGGGTTTAGGGTTTAGGGTTTAGGGTTTAGGGTTTAGGGTTTAGGGTTTAGGGTTTAGGGTTTAGGGTTTAGGGTTTAGGGTTTAGGGTTTAGGGTTTAGGGTTTAGGGTTTAGGGTTTAGGGTTTAGGGTTTAGGGTTTAGGGTTTAGGGTTTTAGGGTTTAGGGTTTAGGGTTTAGGGTTTAGGGTTTAGGGTTTAGGGTTTAGGGTTTAGGGTTTAGGGTTTAGGGTTTAGGGTTTAGGGTTTAGGGTTTAGGGTTTAGGGTTTAGGGTTTAGGGTTTAGGGTTTAGGGTTTAGGGTTTAGGGTTTAGGGTTTAGGGTTTAGGGTTTAGGGTTTAGGGTTTAGGGTTTAGGGTTTAGGGTTTAGGGTTTAGGGTTTAGGGGTTTAGGGGTTTAGGGTTTAGGGTTTAGGGTTTAGGGTTTAGGGTTTAGGGTTTAGGGTTTAGGGTTTAGGGTTTAGGGGTTTAGGGTTTAGGGTTTAGGGTTTAGGGTTTAGGGTTTAGGGTTTAGGGTTTAGGGTTTAGGGTTTAGGGTTTAGGGTTTAGGGTTTAGGGTTTAGGGTTTAGGGTTTAGGGTTTAGGGTTTAGGGTTTAGGGTTTAGGGTTTAGGGTTTAGGGTTTAGGGTTTAGGGGTTTAGGGTTTAGGGTTTAGGGTTTAGGGTTTAGGGTTTAGGGTTTAGGGTTTAGGGTTTAGGGTTTAGGGTTTAGGGTTTAGGGTTTAGGGTTTAGGGTTTAGGGTTTAGGGTTTAGGGTTTAGGGTTTAGGGTTTAGGGTTTAGGGTTTAGGGTTTAGGGTTTAGGGTTTAGGGTTTAGGGTTTAGGGTTTAGGGTTTAGGGTTTAGGGTTTAGGGTTTAGGGTTTAGGGTTTAGGGTTTAGGGTTTAGGGTTTAGGGTTTAGGGTTTAGGGTTTAGGGTTTAGGGTTTAGGGTTTAGGGTTTGGGGTTTAGGGTTTAGGGTTTAGGGTTTAGGGGTTTAGGGTTTAGGGTTTAGGGTTTAGGGGGTTTAGGGTTTAGGGTTTAGGGTTTAGGGTTTAGGGTTTAGGGTTTAGGGTTTAGGGTTTAGGGTTTAGGGTTTAGGGTTTAGGGTTTAGGGTTTAGGGTTTAGGGTTTAGGGTTTAGGGTTTAGGGTTTGGGGTTTAGGGTTTTAGGGTTTAGGGTTTAGGGTTTAGGGTTTAGGGGTTTAGGGTTTAGGGTTTAGGGTTTAGGGTTTAGGGTTTAGGGTTTAGGGTTTAGGGTTTAGGGTTTAGGGTTTAGGGTTTAGGGTTTAGGGTTTAGGGTTTAGGGTTTAGGGTTTAGGGGTTTAGGGTTTAGGGTTTAGGGTTTAGGGTTTAGGGTTTAGGGTTTAGGGTTTAGGGTTTAGGGTTTAGGGTTTAGGGTTTAGGGTTTGGGGTTTAGGGTTTAGGGTTTAGGGTTTGGGGGTTTAGGGTTTAGGGTTTAGGGTTTAGGGTTTAGGGTTTAGGGTTTAGGGTTTAGGGTTTAGGGTTTAGCTGGTTTAGGGTTTAGGGTTTAGGGTTTAGGGTTTAGGGTTTAGGGTTTAGGGTTTAGGGTTTAGGGTTTAGGGTTTAGGGTTTAGGGTTTAGGGTTTAGGGTTTAGGGTTTAGGGTTTAGGGTTTAGGGTTTAGGGTTTAGGGTTTAGGGTTTAGGGTTTAGGGTTTAGGGTTTAGGGTTTAGGGTTTAGGGTTTAGGGTTTAGGGTTTAGGGTTTAGGGTTTAGGGTTTAGGGTTTAGGGTTTAGGGTTTAGGGTTTAGGGTTTAGGGTTTAGGGTTTAGGGTTTAGGGTTTAGGGTTTAGGGTTTAGGGTTTAGGGTTTAGGGTTTAGGGTTTAGGGTTTAGGGTTTTAGGGTTTAGGGTTTAGGGTTTAGGGTTTAGGGTTTAGGGTTTAGGGTTTAGGGTTTAGGGTTTAGGGTTTAGGGTTTAGGGTTTAGGGTTTAGGGTTTAGGGTTTAGGGTTTAGGGTTTAGGGTTTAGGGTTTAGGGTTTAGGGTTTAGGGTTTAGGGTTTAGGGTTTAGGGTTTAGGGTTTAGGGTTTAGGGTTTAGGGTTTAGGGTTTAGGGTTTAGGGTTTAGGGTTTAGGGTTTAGGGTTTAGGGTTTAGGGTTTAGGGTTTAGGGTTTAGGGTTTAGGGTTTAGGGTTTAGGGTTTAGGGTTTAGGGTTTAGGGTTTAGGGTTTAGGGTTTAGGGTTTAGGGTTTAGGGTTTAGGGTTTAGGGTTTAGGGTTTAGGGTTTAGGGTTTAGGGTTTAGGGTTTAGGGTTTAGGGTTTAGGGTTTAGGGTTTAGGGTTTAGGGTTTAGGGTTTAGGGTTTAGGGTTTAGGGTTTAGGGTTTAGGGTTTAGGGTTTAGGGTTTAGGGTTTAGGGTTTAGGGTTTAGGGTTTAGGGTTTAGGGTTTAGGGTTTAGGGTTTAGGGTTTAGGGTTTAGGGTTTAGGGTTTAGGGTTTAGGGTTTAGGGTTTAGGGTTTAGGGTTTAGGGTTTAGGGTTTAGGGTTTAGGGTTTAGGGTTTAGGGTTTAGGGTTTAGGGTTTAGGGTTTAGGGTTTAGGGTTTAGGGTTTAGGGTTTAGGGTTTAGGGTTTAGGGTTTAGGGTTTAGGGTTTAGGGTTTAGGGTTTAGGGTTTAGGGTTTAGGGTTTAGGGTTTAGGGTTTAGGGTTTAGGGTTTAGGGTTTAGGGTTTAGGGTTTAGGGTTTAGGGTTTAGGGTTTAGGGTTTAGGGTTTAGGGTTTAGGGTTTAGGGTTTAGGGTTTAGGGTTTAGGGTTTAGGGTTTAGGGTTTAGGGTTTAGGGTTTAGGGTTTAGGGTTTAGGGTTTAGGGTTTAGGGTTTAGGGTTTAGGGTTTAGGGTTTAGGGTTTAGGGTTTAGGGTTTAGGGTTTAGGGTTTAGGGTTTAGGGTTTAGGGTTTAGGGTTTAGGGTTTAGGGTTTAGGGTTTAGGGTTTAGGGTTTAGGGTTTAGGGTTTAGGGTTTAGGGTTTAGGGTTTAGGGTTTAGGGTTTAGGGTTTAGGGTTTAGGGTTTAGGGTTTAGGGTTTAGGGTTTAGGGTTTAGGGTTTAGGGTTTAGGGTTTAGGGTTTAGGGTTTAGGGTTTAGGGTTTAGGGTTTAGGGTTTAGGGTTTAGGGTTTAGGGTTTAGGGTTTAGGGTTTTTAGGGTTTAGGGTTTAGGGTTTAGGGTTTAGGGTTTAGGGTTTAGGGTTTAGGGTTTAGGGTTTAGGGTTTAGGGTTTAGGGTTTAGGGTTTAGGGTTTAGGGTTTAGGGTTTAGGGTTTAGGGTTTAGGGTTTAGGGTTTAGGGTTTAGGGTTTAGGGTTTAGGGTTTAGGGTTTAGGGTTTAGGGTTTAGGGTTTAGGGTTTAGGGTTTAGGGTTTAGGGTTTAGGGTTTAGGGTTTAGGGTTTAGGGTTTAGGGTTTAGGGTTTAGGGTTTAGGGTTTAGGGTTTAGGGTTTAGGGTTTAGGGTTTAGGGTTTAGGGTTTAGGGTTTAGGGTTTAGGGTTTAGGGTTTAGGGTTTAGGGTTTAGGGTTTAGGGTTTAGGGTTTAGGGTTTAGGGTTTAGGGTTTAGGGTTTAGGGTTTAGGGTTTAGGGTTTAGGGTTTAGGGTTTAGGGTTTAGGGTTTAGGGTTTAGGGTTTAGGGTTTAGGGTTTAGGGTTTAGGGTTTAGGGTTTAGGGTTTAGGGTTTAGGGTTTAGGGTTTAGGGTTTAGGGTTTAGGGTTTAGGGTTTAGGGTTTAGGGTTTAGGGTTTAGGGTTTAGGGTTTAGGGTTTAGGGTTTAGGGTTTAGGGTTTAGGGTTTAGGGTTTAGGGTTTAGGGTTTAGGGTTTAGGGTTTAGGGTTTAGGGTTTAGGGTTTAGGGTTTAGGGTTTAGGGTTTAGGGTTTAGGGTTTAGGGTTTAGGGTTTAGGGTTTAGGGTTTAGGGTTTAGGGTTTAGGGTTTAGGGTTTAGGGTTTAGGGTTTAGGGTTTAGGGTTTAGGGTTTAGGGTTTAGGGTTTAGGGTTTAGGGTTTAGGGTTTAGGGTTTAGGGTTTAGGGTTTAGGGTTTAGGGTTTAGGGTTTAGGGTTTAGGGTTTAGGGTTTAGGGTTTAGGGTTTAGGGTTTAGGGTTTAGGGTTTAGGGTTTAGGGTTTAGGGTTTAGGGTTTAGGGTTTAGGGTTTAGGGTTTAGGGTTTAGGGTTTAGGGTTTAGGGTTTAGGGTTTAGGGTTTAGGGTTTAGGGTTTAGGGTTTAGGGTTTAGGGTTTAGGGTTTAGGGTTTAGGGTTTAGGGTTTAGGGTTTAGGGTTTAGGGTTTAGGGTTTAGGGTTTAGGGTTTAGGGTTTAGGGTTTAGGGTTTAGGGTTTAGGGTTTAGGGTTTAGGGTTTAGGGTTTAGGGTTTAGGGTTTAGGGTTTAGGGTTTAGGGTTTAGGGTTTAGGGTTTAGGGTTTAGGGTTTAGGGTTTAGGGTTTAGGGTTTAGGGTTTAGGGTTTAGGGTTTAGGGTTTAGGGTTTAGGGTTTAGGGTTTAGGGTTTAGGGTTTAGGGTTTAGGGTTTAGGGTTTAGGGTTTAGGGTTTAGGGTTTAGGGTTTAGGGTTTAGGGTTTAGGGTTTAGGGTTTAGGGTTTAGGGTTTAGGGTTTAGGGTTTAGGGTTTAGGGTTTAGGGTTTAGGGTTTAGGGTTTAGGGTTTAGGGTTTAGGGTTTAGGGTTTAGGGTTTAGGGTTTTTAGGGTTTAGGGTTTAGGGTTTAGGGTTTAGGGTTTAGGGTTTAGGGTTTAGGGTTTAGGGTTTAGGGGTTTAGGGTTTAGGGTTTAGGGTTTAGGGTTTAGGGTTTAGGGTTTAGGGTTTAGGGTTTAGGGTTTAGGGTTTAGGGTTTAGGGTTTAGGGTTTAGGGTTTAGGGTTTAGGGTTTAGGGTTTAGGGTTTAGGGTTTAGGGTTTAGGGTTTAGGGTTTAGGGTTTAGGGTTTAGGGTTTAGGGTTTAGGGTTTAGGGTTTAGGGTTTAGGGTTTAGGGTTTAGGGTTTAGGGTTTAGGGTTTAGGGTTTAGGGTTTAGGGTTTAGGGTTTAGGGTTTAGGGTTTTTAGGGTTTAGGGTTTAGGGTTTAGGGTTTAGGGTTTAGGGTTTAGGGTTTAGGGTTTAGGGTTTAGGGTTTAGGGTTTAGGGTTTAGGGTTTTTTAGGGTTTAGGGTTTAGGGTTTAGGGTTTAGGGTTTAGGGTTTAGGGTTTAGGGTTTAGGGTTTAGGGTTTAGGGTTTAGGGTTTAGGGTTTAGGGTTTAGGGTTTAGGGTTTAGGGTTTAGGGTTTAGGGTTTAGGGTTTAGGGTTTAGGGTTTAGGGTTTAGGGGGGGTTTAGGGTTTAGGGTTTAGGGTTTAGGGTTTAGGGTTTAGGGTTTAGGGTTTAGGGTTTAGGGTTTAGGGTTTAGGGTTTAGGGTTTAGGGTTTAGGGTTTAGGGTTTAGGGTTTTTAGGTTTAGGGTTTAGGGTTTATGGTTTTTAGGGTTTAGGGTTTAGGGTTTAGGGTTTAGGGTTTAGGGTTTAGGGTTTAGGGTTTAGGGTTTAGGGTTTAGGGTTTAGGGTTTAGGGTTTAGGGTTTAGGGTTTAGGGTTTAGGGTTTAGGGTTTAGGGTTTAGGGTTTAGGGTTTAGGGTTTAGGGTTTAGGGTTTAGGGTTTAGGGTTTAGGGTTTAGGGTTTAGGGTTTAGGGTTTAGGGTTTAGGGTTTAGGGTTTAGGGTTTAGGGTTTAGGGTTTAGGGTTTAGGGTTTAGGGTTTAGGGTTTAGGGTTTAGGGTTTAGGGTTTAGGGTTTAGGGTTTAGGGTTTAGGGTTTAGGGTTTAGGGTTTAGGGTTTAGGGTTTAGGGTTTAGGGTTTAGGGTTTAGGGTTTAGGGTTTAGGGTTTAGGGTTTAGGGTTTAGGGTTTAGGGTTTAGGGTTTAGGGTTTAGGGTTTAGGGTTTAGGGTTTAGGGTTTAGGGTTTAGGGTTTAGGGTTTAGGGTTTAGGGTTTAGGGTTTAGGGTTTAGGGTTTAGGGTTTAGGGTTTAGGGTTTAGGGTTTAGGGTTTAGGGTTTAGGGGTTTTAGGGTTTAGGGTTTAGGGTTTAGGGTTTAGGGTTTAGGGTTTAGGGTTTAGGGTTTAGGGTTTAGGGTTTAGGGTTTAGGGTTTAGGGTTTAGGGTTTAGGGTTTAGGGTTTAGGGTTTAGGGTTTAGGGTTTAGGGTTTAGGGTTTAGGGTTTAGGGTTTAGGGTTTAGGGTTTAGGGTTTAGGGTTTAGGGTTTAGGGTTTAGGGTTTAGGGTTTAGGGTTTAGGGTTTAGGGTTTAGGGTTTAGGGTTTAGGGTTTAGGGTTTAGGGTTTAGGGTTTAGGGTTTAGGGTTTAGGGTTTAGGGTTTAGGGTTTAGGGTTTAGGGTTTAGGGTTTAGGGTTTAGGGGTTTAGGGTTTAGGGTTTAGGGTTTAGGGTTTAGGGTTTAGGGTTTAGGGTTTAGGGTTTAGGGTTTAGGGTTTAGGGTTTAGGGTTTAGGGTTTAGGGTTTAGGGTTTAGGGAGTTTAGGGTTTAGGGTTTAGGGTTTAGGGTTTAGGGTTTAGGGTTTAGGGTTTAGGGTTTTTTAGGGTTTAGGGTTTAGGGTTTAGGGTTTAGGGTTTAGGGTTTAGGGTTTAGGGTTTAGGGTTTAGGGTTTAGGGTTTAGGGTTTAGGGTTTAGGGTTTAGGGTTTAGGGTTTAGGGTTTAGGGTTTAGGGTTTAGGGTTTAGGGTTTAGGGTTTAGGGTTTAGGGTTTAGGGTTTAGGGTTTAGGGTTTAGGGTTTAGGGTTTAGGGTTTAGGGTTTAGGGTTTAGGGTTTAGGGTTTAGGGTTTAGGGTTTAGGGTTTAGGGTTTAGGGTTTAGGGTTTAGGGTTTAGGGTTTAGGGTTTAGGGTTTAGGGTTTAGGGTTTAGGGTTTAGGGTTTAGGGTTTAGGGTTTAGGGTTTTTTAGGGTTTAGGGTTTAGGGGTTTAGGGTTTAGGAGTTTAGGGTTTAGGGTTTAGGGTTTAGGGTTTAGGGTTTAGGGTTTAGGGTTAGGGGTTT
>CM029504.1:30737142-30739642 GCA_017140595.1 Eucalyptus curtisii | reverse complement strand
CCATTTGTATCTATATGCATTAGGATCCCGATTCACGGATCTCTCGGTTCGAGAAAGAAAATAAGAGGATTGAACCATTTCTTCTGACTCTTTTTCAAATTCGATAAATGTTGGTTGATCGTATATTTCATTATCGTTCTATGATTCAAAGTATCATTTCCTATTTGATCCCTTTGAATTCCATATTCGAAGTTGCGATCGGATCTATTCATTAAAAAGAATCGATTCCATACATTTCTTATGTACCCATAGGTGCTATATTGGATTTGAATCAGATTTCGGATCCATCTATATTGATTGACTGCCTCCATTATGTTGTTGCTAGCAAATACCACTATTTTTGGTTTTGGATCTTCCAAATCATTCCCGCAGGAGATCCGGACCCATTTTTTTCTGATCCTTCGATAAAAAGATTCATTCTCTTCATAAAAAAGAGGAGGTAGAACCAATAAAGATTTCTTTTTCGATTCATCCCTGGAGTTGAATACCTCATTCAAGAATTGTTTTTGATCCAATACGTAAGAATCCATAGAAAAGGCAAATCCCTTATGATACACCAGATCCGGCTCGCTTATTGATAGAGTGAATAGATCTGCCATTTCTTGAAATCTCTCTTCTGATTCAAAATCGTGGTGTAACGTGTATCCCCCCTGTTCCGGTCATGGAACAGATGAAATAAATCCAAAAATAGATTTTTGTTCAAGAATGAAATCTTATGGGAACTGTGCATATCCAGTTCATCCTTCGGAACCATATCACATCCCGGATCTGATGAAATAGGATGAATTGAGACGGTATTTTGTAAATACGTAATTATCTTGAATATATTAACTATTTCTTTATTTTCCGATCGCCTGGAAGGGACAAAAGAAACATCTTGTTCTTTCTTCAACAATTTCTGATCTCTAGTGGACCTCTCAGTAGGATTCGAACCAGATGAAGTTCTGACCATCTGTCAGAGAAAAAAGAAAGAATGGATCTTGTAGGATTCCCAAGAAATTCTTCGATTTCTTCCGGAAGCAGATGATTCTTCATCTCCTTCTCACGTTCCGTGAATAGCCGGGAATATCCAGAAAGGCATTTAGAGAATCGGTCTGATTCTAGCTCTGTTCGTTCCGTTTGAAGAAAGGAAGGATCCCAAAGAATCGATCTTTCTTTTAGTTGTTGAATCTCTCTTTGATTGATCAATGTGTGATATTCCGAATCCTCATTACTAATGGAATCGAAATGATCTCTGGATTGATCAGAAGATCCTTTCAATTGGCTAGAATCCGTTACTTGAACGAAACTAGATCTTGTAGAATCATATTGAATATTTGACGATACATTCCGTACCTTGCTAAAAAACCGATCCTTGTTTACCAACCACACATTGTCTAACCAAATCCAATTCTCTCTCGATATGTTCCTCAAAAAATCCGATTCGGGCGGATTCTTCCCCCAACTAACGAAGAGATCTTGGCGGAATTGCCACATATGAAATTGAGCACAATTTTGCAAAGAAATAGCCCACTTCTTTCTCGAGAAGAGATGGGAAATAGGCTCAATATCATTTGATTGAATAGTTGACCCAGCTCCTTGTTGTTTGAAGAAACCCTCCACTTCAATTGGTATTTTTTCACGAAAAGCAAACATGAGATAACAAATCCAGTCTTTAACTAAGATTTCGAATAGCTGTCGCGAATTCAAGTTAATTATGTTTCGTCTCTTACTCGGAGAAAGACGATCCAAAAATTCCCAATCATGGTCCTTGCAGATCGGATCATCCATATAATATACAAAAAGAAACTCCAGATATTTGATATCTTTCTCTTTGAATGAGATCTCAATTCCAGCGACGGTTTCATTAGATATCTTACAACTAGAATCCCTCTTTTTCCGATCCAGTTCCTCCACCACCGCGAACCCCAGTTAGATTCAGGCATGATACACTTTTTCGTTATTGGGAGAACCCAAGTACTCTCTTTTTTCGGATCCAGGAAACAGCTCTCAGAGATCTTTTTTCCTTTTGGAAGATAGAGGAGCGAAACAATCAACCTATTGATATTGGAAGACCCAAAAGATTCTTCCAATGTATCATTTCTGGGTCCAATGGAATTCATAGGTATAGGAAGAAGCCCTGTCAAATAGAGATTTTTCTTTCGACCATATTTCGATTGTTAATACGATATATAAGGACCGCTACTACAAATAGTACTACACCCTTGATCGTGAAATATCGATTGCTTGTTGAACCCTGTGAATTGCGTGAAAGTAGGATACGAGGATCCAAATTCGGGGGTCCAAGAGTTTTATAAAACGTTCTTGGTGGAAAAAAATGTGAATGAAAGATCCCACGGAATTGAATTGGGTCCATGAATCTAAGAAATAGTGAGAATTCTTGATCTCTCTCAATATCTCTCTCAATTCGAAAATCCAGGATTTGAATTGATGTCCTTTCATTGATTTCTCCTAAATTGCATTGATTTCTCCTAAAGATTTCATTTCAATTGGAATTTGG
>CM029504.1:30729642-30734642 GCA_017140595.1 Eucalyptus curtisii | reverse complement strand
GAAGTATATGCTTTAGGTCAACATATATCTATGTCTGCTCACAAAGCACGAAGGATAATTGATCAGATTCGTGGACGTTCCTATGAGGAAACACTTATGATACTCGAACTTATGCCTTATCGAGCGTGTTATCCCATTTTTAAGTTGGTTTATTCTGCAGCAGCAAATGCTAGTCATAATATGGGTTTCAATGAAGCAAGTTTAGTTATTAGTAAAGCTGAAGTCAACGAGGGTACTACTATGAAAAAATTAAAACCTCGAGCTCGAGGGCGGAGTTATGCAATAAAAAGACCCACTTGTCATATAAGGATTGTATTGAAAGATAAATCCTTCTATGAAGAAGAAGATTTCTTTTGCTTAAAAAAATACGAATGGAAAAAAAAAAAGAAGTATACAGATATGACATATCATTATATGGGTAAGGGTGGGGAATTATGGGACAAAAAATAAATCCACTTGGTTTCAGACTTGGTACAACCCAAGGTCATCATTCTATTTGGTTTGCACAAGCCAAAAATTATTCCGATGGTCTGCAAGAAGATCAAAAAATACGAAATTGTATCAAGAATTATCTACAAAAAAATATGAGAATATCCTCTGGTGTGGAGGGAATTGCACGCATAGAAATTCGAAAAAGAATTGATCTGATTCAAGTCATAATTTATATGGGATTCCCAAAGTTATTACTAGAAGGTAAGACGCGAAGAATCGAAGAATTACAGATGAATGTACAAAAAGAACTTAATTGTGTGAACCGAAAACTCAACATTGCTATTACAAGAATTACAAACCCTTATGGGCACCCTAATATTCTTGCAGAATTTATAGCCGGACAGTTAAAGAATAGAGTTTCATTTCGCAAAGCAATAAAAAAGGCTATTGAATTAAACGAACAGGCAGATACAAAAGGAATTCAAGTACAAATTGGAGGTCGCCTCGACGGAAAAGAAATTGCACGTGTCGAATGGATGAGAGAAGGTAGGGTTCCTCTACAAACCATTCGAGCTAAAATGGATTATTGTTCCTATGGAGTCCGAACGGTCTATGGAGTATTAGGCATCAAAATTTGGATATTTTGGGAATAAGAATACTTTCCCTGGCTTTACTCTTTACACTATATCCATTGATAAAAAAAAAATAGAATCAAAAAAACTTTTTCTTTTCATGCTTTTTCTCTTAAATCAAAAAAATAAGCAATTCTATAGGTTTGAATAAAAATTTGATTGATGATTTCATATAATTGCTATGCTTAGTGTGCGACTCGTTGGTTTTTTTTTTTTTTATAGGATAGAATTCCAAACAAAAAAATGGACAGACCCCTACTGTGAACTAATAACTATATAACTAATAACCAACTCATCGTTTCACATTATCTGGATACAAAAAAGCAGTCAAGATATGATATATTGGTCATATCATTGTAGCAACTGAAATCTTTCTTACATAAACAAAAAAATCAATCTGATTATGATATAAAAAAAGTATGCAGATAAAGGGAAGGTTGAGAGAAAGAAAGAAAAAGAATATCAATGATATAGGATTCCAATATATGTAAGGTTTATGAGTCATCTCATAAAAGGCAGTGTAATAAAGCATCAATACTGATTCATGCATAAGTATATGAATCTATTCATAGAAAAAAATCAAGAGCCTCGAGCCAATAAAGACTAAAAAGATTGACTCAAGAACAAATTTCATGAGGGGCTCCATTGTAAAATTCAAACCTAACCATTAATTGCGAAGCGACGGGAACGATGGAACCCATGAATACGTAAGATTCTATTGAAAAATGAATCCTAATAATTCATTAGGTGGGATGGCGGAACGAACCAGGGACCAATTCATTTATTCCGAGAATTCATGAGCTAACCCTACAACTAAAATAGATATTGAAAGAGTAAATATTCGCCCGCGAAGGTTTTTATTAGATTACTCAATCTTGTTCGATCCAATATGATAATATGATCAAAGGCAAAACAAAATAAAGATTCGTTAGAAAAAAGAAAAAAAACCACATTATCTCATTATCTAGAAATAGAAAGAATTATCTAGAAAAAAAATACATGTTTAAGTATATATCCAAACAAGATATAGAAATTTCTAATAGATTAGATGAAATCTCAAAGAATCCATGATTCAGTATATTTTGATAAAATTATCAAATTCGAATCGTTTCATTCGCGATGAGCCGGATGAGAAGAAACTCTCATGTCCGGTTCTGTAGTAGAGATGGAATTGAGAAAGAACCATCAACTATAACCCTAAAAGAACCAGATTTCGAAAACAACATAGAGGAAGAATGAAAGGAATATCTTATCGAGGTAATCGTATTTGTTTCGGTAAATATGCTCTTCAGGCACTTGAACCCGCTTGGATCACATCTAGACAAATAGAAGCAGGGCGACGAGCAATGACAAGAAATGTGCGCCGTGGTGGAAAAATATGGGTACGTATATTTCCAGACAAACCAGTTACGGTAAGACCTACGGAAACACGTATGGGTTCGGGTAAAGGATCTCCCGAATATTGGGTAGCTGTCGTTAAACCAGGTCGAATACTTTATGAAATGGGCGGAGTAGCAGAAAATATAGCCAGAAAGGCTATTTCAATAGCGGCGTCCAAAATGCCTATACGAACTCAATTTATTATTTCGGGATAGGAACGTAGAACCAAAGAAAAGAAGTCTTGGGGATAAAAAAAGATTGCAGGTTTCTTTTTGACAAACAATATTTCTTTTTTTTTTTACTTCGCCCTTTGCATTAACATTGAAAGAACAGATTCAAAAATGATATGATTCAACCTCAAAGCCATTTGAATGTAGCGGATAACAGCGGGGCCCGAGAATTAATGTGTATTAGAATCATAGGAGCTAGTAATCGCCGATATGCTCATATCGGTGACATTATTGTTGCTGTGATCAAGGAAGCATTACCAAACACACCTCTAGAAAGATCAGAGGTGATCAGAGCTGTAATTGTACGTACTTGTAAAGAACTTAAACGTGACAACGGTATGATAATACGATATGATGATAATGCTGCAGTTGTGATTGATCAAGAAGGAAATCCAAAAGGAACTCGAGTCTTTGGTGCGATTGCCCGAGAATTGAGACAGTTAAATTTCACTAAAATCGTTTCATTAGCACCTGAGGTATTATAAGATGAGATCATACGTAATATAGTTATATTATACATAGTATTTGGATGAAATAGAGTAATTAGTGGATTAGGTTGTATCGGACGCATATCCCTTTATTTAATAAAAAAAATATAAAAATTAAAAAATAAATAAAAAATAGCATGTTGATTATATCAAAAATGGGAGGCAACCAAAATTTTAGTTTATCATGGGTAGGGACACTATTGCTGACATAATAACCTCTATACGAAATGCTGACATGAATAGAAAAGGGACGATTCAAATAGCATCCACTAACATCACGGAAAACATTGTTAAAATACTTTTAAGAGAAGGTTTTATCAAAAACGTGAGGAAGCATCAGGAAAACAACAAATATTTTTTGGTTTTAACCCTACGACATAGAAGGAATAGGAAAGGACCCTATCGAACTATTTTAAATTTAAAACGTATCAGTAGGCCTGGCCTACGAATCTATTCGAACTATCAACGAATTCCTAGAATTTTAGGCGGGATGGGGATTGTAATTCTTTCTACTTCTCGAGGTATAATGACAGACCGAGAGGCTCGACTAGAAGGAATCGGCGGAGAAATCTTGTGTTATATATGGTAATCTTTCTGTTCTGATATCCGAATTGGATCCGGAATTTCCTATTTGTCAAAAGAAAAAAGGGTGGGTTAGTTGATATCATTCCTACTACATTAGGTGATACTTCTAGGGCTTTTACCTAGAATGAAAGAACAAAAAAATGGATTCAGGAAGGTTTAATTAATGAATCACTTCTCCTTCTCAATGGTATGTATGCTCAGGGTTTTTCGATAATGAAGATCTAATTCTAGGTTATGTTTCATGAAGGATCCGACGGAGTTTTACACGTATACTATGGGGGGAGAGGGGCAAAATTGAAGTAAGTCGTTATGATTCAAGCAGAGAGCGTATAATTTATAGATGGCACAACAAGGATTTGAATGATTAAGTTGTTTTTTCAACTTCAGCATTCCCTTCATGGGGATACAATTTGAGGTTCAACATTTCAAGAAACTTATTTTCTTCCAATAAATAGAGTCAGAATTAAGTTAAGGAACGACAACTATGAAAATAAGGGCCTCCATTCGTAAAATTTGTGAAAAATGTCGACTGATCCGTAGAAGAGGACGAATTATAGTAATTTGTTCTAATCCGAGACATAAACAAAGACAAGGATAATCTTTTGAAAGGGGGCTCTCTAACGTAAAGGACCCAATGAAAAAAATAGGATCTGTTTTGACATGAAATGGATATATCCATATATCTCGAATTTTTATTTATGAGATGATAAAGTATGGCAAAATCTATACCAAGAACTGGTTCACGTAGGAATGCCCGTAGTGGTTCACGTAAAAGTACACGTAGAATACCAAAGGGAGTTATTCATGTTCAAGCAAGTTTCAACAATACCATTGTGACTGTTACAGATGTACGGGGTCGGGTAATTTCTTGGTCTTCCGCCGGTACTTGTGGATTCAATGGTACAAGAAGGGGGACACCATTTGCTGCTCAAACCGCAGCAGGAAATGCTATTCGGACAGTAGTAGATCAAGGTATGCAACGAGCAGAAGTCATGATAAAAGGTCCTGGTCTCGGAAGAGATGCAGCATTAAGAGCTATTCGTAGAAGTGGTATACTATTAAGTTTCGTACGTGATGTAACCCCTATGCCACATAATGGCTGTAGACCTCCTAAAAAAGACGTGTGTAGAAATAAAAATGAAAGAGATTTCAAGAGAAATAAACGATTCAATGATCTGATCAAATAATATTATTATGGTTCGAGAGAAAGTAAGAGTATCTACTCGGACACTACAGTGGAAGTGTGTTGAATC